>VURO01025387.1:5691-62753 GCA_015108175.1 Pelvicachromis taeniatus
ATGTGATTTGTTTGGAGGTCAACACAGGAACACACCGGTTACATATATATTTAGACTTCTTCTTCTTTTATGCATATTGAAGCTCACCTTGCAGTTATTCTGTGGAGAAACAGTATACCAAACATTAAGGTTGACTGCTGAAAGAGAAAAATGCTCTGCATATTTCTATCAATGAAATATTCTTTATTAATGACTAAAGACGGTATCTGGACTTTCCATTTGCACGTTTATGTCCAAAATCAGCAAACTGTTCTGTGTTCTTGCTCCAGACTGCTGACCGCAGGAGGAACAATGACTCACATGTGAACAGCATGTGGTGTGAAGGGACAAGCTTGAAACAGCACATTAACTTACCCCAACGATCCACCTCCCTACACTTAACTGAGGAGGAAACTGTATCACCAGTTGGCCGGGTCAGTACAACAGGATGGTGATCTCTGTGAAAGCATGGGGATCCTGGTGTACGGCTTTGCAGTCCAGCTCACAGAGGTGTTGGAGATGTCTTTCATCAGGCCACCAGGTATGCTGTCTGGGACAGCGTTGATCCTGGAGCCACCTTACAGCTCCACCTGTCTGTCAACAAGCTGTAAAATCACCCTGGATAAGAAGCAGCTTATCCAGTCCGCATGAATAACCTCACACACTGCTGCTGTGTCCCATTTCGCCCACAACGTGGGGCTGTTGCTTCACCTCTCTCTCTGTCTCCAGTGCTGACTTCTGTGTCGCTGTCCTTGGTGCTGACTTGCAACCGGGAAAGGAGCTCAGTAATTATCAAATAAATAGATAAATAAGCATGAATAATCCTTAAACTTACCCACATGTAATTATGTATTTATGTAGCCATCTTTATAAAAAGAAAGCCGATTAAAAGTTTTTCTACAAGTGTCACAAAGCTGAAAAACACCACTATAAAGTCAAGGCCGCTTCATCTCTCTGTAGGCGGATATACGACTTTCACTTCAGTATTCAGACTGAGTCTGCTTTTATTTAAAGCTGCACTGTTGCGGCTATTTGTCTTCATTATACTTCCCTGCAGTGTCATTCTGCTTAATGGCCTATAGGAATATCACCAGGACTTCTGAGGGACGTATAGGGGACGACTATGCCTCACATGTTCTGACCTGATATACAAGAATGAAACCTAGATCAGGGAAACTGAGACTTGCTCAGAACAGGTGAAACAGAGCATAGCGGGGATGGTGTCATGTGGCGGCTCTTTCTCGTTACCTGCTGTACTTTGTGGAGATTCGTGGGATGCTTTGCTGTTGCTCATTTCCACTCTGATCACATTGCTTGGGTTGCTCTGCTGCCACCTTGTGACTCAATATGAGAATCACATGATATACCCTGTGAAGCGACAGACTGTGGGAAGGATGCCGCTGGCTGAGAGCAGAACAACTGTAGGTGGGGCGTGGGAGGTGAGGGGAAAAGATGAGGTGAAGATAAAGAGACTGCTGATTGAATGTGATGATCTGTATTAATCGTGAATTCCATCTTATTGTTACAGCTAATGAAAATTGTGGGATAGGGTGCATGAATTTTTTCAGCCTCTGAAATGAAAACAAGAGGGGGGAGTTGAGTTAAAAAAGCATAACGCAATATGAAAAATCTCTGAACCGTTTTGTGTTGACCGCCACGTCTATTTTATTTATAGCCTATAGCATATTTAAACCAAAGAAGTGTACCCAAAGTCCTTAGGAGACCCAACACAGCCCAGTTTTAAAATACATCAAAAGCTGAAAGATGTATTTTGTAAGAAATCTCAGTTGAAGTTCAGGTAATTGCTGAGTATTTGATTCAAAGAATTAATACCAACCCTGCTCGGACCTTAAAACTTACCCACGATCATATTGTGTACCCCTTTGATCAAGTCTTCAACAAATTATTGTATGAACACAATTCATTTTAAATGTGCAAAATGGCACTGTAATATTACTGAAGATGCACGAAATCAAGCAGTAGACACTAT
This sequence comes from Pelvicachromis taeniatus, assembly GCA_015108175.1. Taxonomy (NCBI): domain Eukaryota; kingdom Metazoa; phylum Chordata; class Actinopteri; order Cichliformes; family Cichlidae; genus Pelvicachromis; species Pelvicachromis taeniatus. Next base: position 7,661 of record VURO01025387.1, read on the forward strand.
ACTCAGGCCAGCAACGAGTATAATACTCATATAATGTTGGGTTTTACTATGTTGCTCGCTGCATGGAGCATGAAACTAAAACACAGCTAAGAGTATAATTATCTCCAGGTTCAGCTGTGTTCATGAAGCACTTTGGATAAAAGCCTCCATTGATTGGCAGAGGTTTGCAGTAGAACGAGCATAATAGTAGAGCAGAGTGAGGTGTCAGAACAGGGGGCTGGGCCCTGTACTGTTATTATCAAATTCCCCACATTACACTACAAGGTGTTAATCATCAGAGAGGAGGGATGATTGTGGTTTGATGACAGAAAAAGAAAGAAATTCAATTGAAATTCATCTCAGCCACCACTTTCAGAGTAGTGTTGTTGTTTGTTTTTTAGGCTTTTCTTGTCACTATTGTTCCACAGTGTGTTTTGTCTTGTCAATTTAATTTGATTTAAATAGAACCAAGTCACAAGAGCAGTTGCCTCAAGGCCGTTTATATTGTTAGATAAAGAGCCTACAATAATAGAGAGAGAAACTCCAACAATCAAATAATCAGAAGTTCAAAAGAGAGCTTTCAGATAGTTTGTAGCCCATCAGTAAAGAACCAAAACCAGCCTACTTTCCATTAAGTGGATGGATTCAAATGTGGCTAATGTACAAAAAAGACAATTGTCCACACATTAGAATAATATTTTAATAAATAAATAGCAGCATCACACAGAAAAAAACATCATGTGGATGGTGACATAAATTGTATAAACTCATAAAAATGTGTCATAGACAAACATTCACAATTAAAATGGTATAAAAAAACAACAACAAACAAATATAATGAAACAAACAAACACAGCATAACACAAAAAAGTTAAACGCATAAAAAGTTCAAACCCACGAGTGCCGGATCATACAAGAACGAGACAAACCAGATTTCTGTGGCGATGCAAACCAGCATCAAAGGGGTGTTTAAATTCAGGGCTTGAGAACGAATGTTGTCTGCAGTGAAGTTGCATTTGGAGTTGCCGGGTTTGTCAGACTCTTGAAAATCCCGCTGCTCTGGCTACTTTCTGAGCCGTTTAGTGACAGAGTTACACGTTTGGGAAGATCAACCAGAGTACCTTTCAAAAAGCTCTGCTGAAAAGTCTGATCAGCATGTTTTCAGATGCATTTTTATGCATTTTGCTGGAAAATAGAAAAAAGGTTCATTTTTTTAACCACTAAATCTGATGATGCTAGAAGGTAGACTTAGGGATGTGTTAAAGTCACCCTCTTTCTATAGAATTTGGAAGAAATGCAAACACAAATACTTGTAATGCCCAAATGAATGTATTAATTGTGTTTATATTGCAACCATAACATCCTCATGGTCTCCCTCCAAGGTGGGGTTATGGTTGCAGTATAAACACAATTGCTGCTAAGCTCTTGAGTATACTCCATTGTGGACACCTGGTGATAGTTAGTCATTCCTGTTATACCTTGTTAGAGTCTGATTGAAGTCTGCGACCTGAGGCGCTTACATAGTTGGCATGACATTTCTCCTCGGATAAGTCTGAGCTGTTTCAAAAAGCAGGCAAGCACAAGGACACCCACATGAATCCTCGCACTAACTGTCTGTTGATGAAATAACTTGCAGACATGCAAAGTATAATCACGGCTTAAATATAGGATCATTATGTGTTAGAAAATATGCAGTTAGTGCAAAATGTTGTCTGGTGCATCATGTTATACCAAAAGGAGGAGATGCTGATGTAATCATCATAAAAAGAAATCATAAAAATCAATGTGTGTTTAAAAATACAGAAAACTAAGTTAAAAAATGAACCCCCATTACCGCTAGCATGTCAGACCCGCTAGCATGGGGTAACTAATATTTCCCAGCTAGTTAGCTTAACCAAGGCGCTACTGAAATTTCAACGCTAGAATTCACAACTCATGGCCGCATTAGAAGTTCTCATAATATTTCTACTTGTTGGGCTTTTAAAATGAATAATAATTGATAGATTATGTACTATTTAGATGTGCTACTGAGGCTAGCAGGTTCACTCTGCTGCCAGTGTTTATGCTAGGCTAACAGTGTCCTGGCTTTGCTAATGACCGTCTAATTAAAGCAAATAAGCACATTTCTCATAATGTCAGAACAGTCCTTGATTCTCTGTATAGACACAAAAATCCGTGCAAATCCAAAATGATTCATACCAGGTAAGAAAATGTGTTAGCTAACATAGGATACAGCGCATTGTCATCCCTATCTGTGTTTCTATAGTCTGCTGAAGCATTTCTGGGATTATTCCTTTAACCTTTAACATACACCAAAATGCTCCTGGAGAGAGAAGAATGTTTCTCTCTTTCTGTGTACTGAAAAGAACGTCTGTCAAAAAACGGCTCCAGCTATGTCTATACACACCAGGCCTGGATCGAATTATTCACTGAAATCTTTTCACAGTGATTGCTTTCAGCTGCCCGGACAGGACTGGCACCTGCAGGGACGTTCCCGGTTTAGTCCACTGTGCTGGACACAATCAATAAAACCCAGAAAAGCTTCTGAATTGATCTCAGATTGCAATTTGAGCCAAGCTTGGTACACACACAGGTACACGAGAAACATAGAGCTATTACATTGTGACATAGTGAGTTGGCTGGCCTGGCTGCGGCTCTTTCCGTGCTGGAACACGATCCTTTCAACCAAGTTCAGAGAGTCCTCTCTTCTCCTTTTATTTTTTCCTTGTTTTTCTCCTTGTTTACATGTTATTGTGATAATTGGGAAGTCAATGGGGATAAAATGCCCGATTGCTGTTTGCATGGCGCGTTTTGTTGATTGCCCTGTGTTTGTTCATTATTTCTTTCCTGTACTTCACAAGAAAACAAAAACCTAACTGAGGCAGAGAGGACCTTTTGAACAACACTTCAAACATGCATGATATTCGTGGGTCAAACCTCATTGTGGGTTTGCCAATATTAGCTCATGTAGACCTCTCCTAGTGGGGAGAAAAGTGGTTGCAATGCCCACTGGGTAAGTCTGTAGCATAGAAATAGTGGCTAAATTATACAGAGGCGCATAGAATTAGAACAAAGGGAGCTATTATCATGTTGGCAGAGGTGGCTGCAGACCTCAGGCTCTAGGTTCGATTGATCACATTGCAGGCTTTGACCTTTTACTCTTTGATATTGAAGGTTGTAGGGGAGATTATGGGTAATAAACATTCAAGTGTTTCTAAATGTCTTAGTGTTTTTATATGCTTAAGGCGATCACTAAGAGCATCAAGAATTGATTTCTAGAGAAACTGCCATCTACTACACAAAAGGAGTCATTAAGTGTGAATCAGTCAGAGAAATTATGCTTTAGAATGTATTAGTTTAGACAAAAGAGGCAGATTGAACAAAGACTGGTCAAAAAAGTGGAAAGAGTGGATGGAAGGAGATTTTCCCATAATGCAAAGTATGCATCGTTCATTTTAAGGGCCTCTTTTCTATTAAATAAACATCCTTCGAGTCTTGTTTTCTTCTATGGAGAAAGGTCGTGGTTTTGTTTTGTGTTACTTTGAAAAACTCCAGTAGGTTTAGCCCAGCTTTTAATTTAAGGTTAAATCTCCTATATACATCCATATCTTATCTATATCTCCTAAGAGGTGAATTTGACATGAACATGAACTTGACCATCAAACTCCACACAGTATTCTATCTTTTGTAAGGTGGAGTGTTGCAGATAGTTAATCTTTGCTGTTTTAACACAAGTTTTCCATCCAGCATTTTGGGTATTTTACTTTGAAAAGCTCCTCTAAATCCACAGGAGACATTAGACCAATAAAAAACGCAGGTTTGTAAAGCTAGCAGAGTGCTGTATTACCTCTCTGACTGTGTCTTTGATTTAAGATTATATATCCTACATTAGGGGAGTTGTCCAGACTCGTCCCAGCATATGCATCCCATTCTGGTTCACTGAGTGTTTTTGCACAACGTTTAGGGTGCACAGAAGGCAAAGAAGCTGTCATAAGAGCGACTGGACCAACTGCTGATTATTTCTTCCAGACAAAAATGTTATGAATGTTCTGTCACACCAAATCAAGTTTGTAAAGCCAATGAGCTGTGCCTTTTGTTTGATTTATGACCCTGGCATTTCTTTGCAGTGACGACTGACCAGAACTCAGACATCTTTTTGAAGTTCTACTTACTTTTTCAGGCCATTTCAGGCTGTTCTTTATCGATTTTGTAAATGGATGGTTCGTTAAATGTGAATGCCTTCACAGTAAAAATGAATAGAGAGGGGGGAAATCTGGCTGAGGCATTTCTAGCAGGGATTAGAATCGGGCCGATTATAACTCGCTCGTGATGATGTCCTCTATTATCTCGGAGGAGGTGAATTTGTTGATGAGAAAATTAAACTGCAGGTATTTCATCCAGAGTGGATGAAGCACGCCGTCTTGTCAGATGTCAATAAAAATGTGGGAGGAAGCAAAGTGGGAGTGAGAGAGGTGGAGTCAGAGTGACAGGGCTCTGAGTGTTAGGGACTTTGTCTGTTAGGGTATCGACTTTCTGTCCGTCTCATGGATGAAATCTAAAGCTACTGGGTCTTAACTGTGAGTTACTGTGAAGAAGTCGTAGATCAGAGAGTCTGACTCAGTGCCGGGGTGAAACTCTGCTGAGCTTTATGTCTTACAAGCCATCAACACAGCTTCGGTTTAAGTGTAATTCTTCGATTATTATTAAAATTTGTTGATCTATACGCAAACAAAACCATCAGCATTCTCTAATTTCTTCCTTTTTTGGCTTTCCCTCTACCCTTCAAGGAGATTTAGTTTGCAGAATGACTGAAATTGTACTAAATTAATAACTGTCCTTGAATACAAATCCCTCATTTTTTTTTTCTGTTTTATAGTAAATGACACAGAGGTTCTTTTCAATTCAAGGATGTGTCCTTCACAGATGCCTAGAATATCAAATGACTAAGATTTGTGCTTGTAGATGATATGAAAATCCTGATGTGTTGCCTGATAATATGGTATGCATGCTCATTAGTTCGGAACATATTCAAGATTAAAGTCACATATAAGTTGTGGCAAATCAATCAAAAGTCATACCTGCTTTGGCTCATACCTGTAAAACTTGTTTTCATTCGTTTGCATCATCAGGCTGCCTTACACTGTAGTCTTATTTTAATGGGTGAATGCAAAAGATCTTAATTGCCCTATTTGGCTTGTATAAAGAATAGAGTGGAGATGAGTAATGGGTGTAAACATGAAAAGAGTTCAACTTGACATAAAAAAAATCACATATAATGCTTTCCTTTTAGACTGGTTTACTTTTATTTAAGATTTCATTGGTTGCTTTAAGTTAAAAACCTGTGGAAGTGGTGAATTTAATATTTTGCAAAGTGTTTCTGCTGGTCAACAGAAGCCAGAGCCTGACAGCTGTGTTAAGCCAAAGGCCTGTATCTTGTTTCTTAGCTCTTGTGTCCCCTGTATTCACTCCAATAAAGGAGAGAGGGGAGGGTAAGAGGCAACCTCTCTGTGTCATGTGACCACTAGATGGCACTGTGAGTCCACCAGAGCCCAGTGGTAGTACATTCCTTCATGTTGGTCCCCTCAGACACGCTTCGACTGCAGTTTCTTTGAGAGAAACATCCCCCTCCTGTTGGCTGAACAGTTTCATTAAACATGCTGGAGAGGTTCATTCAGATGGCTCTCAGGACTGCTGTTGTTGTCAAGCTCGACCGGCACAAAAATATATTTAGTTCAGTTTGCTTGGTGTGGAGGGAATCCATGTGGACCCGAGCTGGGACTGCATTTCGACTCTGTGTGAAGGCTTGAAGGCATAGTTTGACCCCAGTGGCCTCCCGGTTGGTGCTTGACTCTGTAACCTGCATCTGTAGGACTCCGTAAAGGGCCACTTGACTTAATGCTAGGTTGACAAGAGTTGGCTCTCCACCAACCTCTTCACTTCATCCCTTTCAGTGGACCTCAGCTGGTATTTTCAACGCCATGAGGAGCCCCACATCTTGTCACTGATGAGTGCTTAGATGTATAGGTAAAGGCCTGGTGGATGCCTTCATTTTCTATCAATGGTAGGAAAACCAACATTTTGGCAACAAATAGAAAACGAGCACACTGGAAATATTGGTTTTCATTCCACCTTTCCAAGCCGAAATATGAACTCTTCTGGTTTCTTTCCACACTGATGGACGTAGTGCGGAGACAAAGGCTCGTCAGCACAGACTAGTCCTTTTCCCAGTAAGAGTCCTCACTACAGTTGAAACCAGTAGGAAGGCTGTCGTTTTCAAGCACAAGCCATGCTTGGAACAGCATCTGCAGGTTCAAAAAGAAGACTTAAAATCGACCGGACGCACACAGTCACACGCTGCTCGTGTGTTCTCTCGGGGGAGGGCTGTAGCTGATGAGTGACAGCTCCGGCTCCAGCTCCGTTTCTGGCTCTGTTTCTGAAAGCATGCAAATGTTCTGGCACTCTGAAATGCTCTGCGAGGTTATTCCAATTTGTGTACCATCGTCCGTCGTGTCCTCCGGGTCCACTGTGAGCCTCCCGTTATCCCCCCTACCGCCATTGCGACAGTTACTGTTGCGGTCCACACCTGCCTTCCCGTGACTGCCCATAAGAAGAGGAGTCACGGCGTGTGAAGGGCATGGTGGCGTGACCAGGAGGGTTTTGCAACCCTGCCCAGCTGCGTTGGCTCCGACTTTGTACTGGCACCTGATGTAGCTGGAGAACGCTCTTCTGTAGGTCTTATTGAAGAGTGTGTAGACTAGAGGGTTGACTCCAGAGGAGATGTAACCCACCCAGACAAAGACGTTGAGGAGGTCGTGGAGCAGTGACTCATTGCAGGAGTCGCTGCACAAGACAAAAGTGACGTTGGTGATAAAGAAGGGACACCACATGACGAGGAAGAGGAAGAAGACGATTCCCAGAACCTAGAAGAAAGAAGGGGGAAAAGGAAGAAAGGAATCAGAAGAAGAGAGTGGATAGAAAGTTAGCCAATTTGGACACCTTTCAAATGAAATGCATGCATCTAATGTAGACTGATGTTCTTTTTCTTTCAATATCGCTGCGATTGCACCACTTCTAGTGGGATTTAAATTTATTGTACATTTATAAGAGGGCTTTGGTTTTCATCCAGCGTTAACCTGAATTTTCGGAGGCCAGTGCCAAGCCCCCGTCAAACACCCAGCGACTCCAGGTCTTTTTGCTCAAAGTGTCTGGCACAGAAACACACCATTAATAGGAGAAATGATGATGGCGCATCAAATGAGACACTAAATAGTTTTTCAGACTTTGGATGCAAATCAGAAAAAGCAAGGAAAAGGCTTTAAGGGGTCAGAAATGTACTGTTTTAATTCAACTCATTGACCTCATCAGCTCAGATAAAGAGCATTTTATAATCCTAAAAGGTTGACAAAATGACCTACGAGCTGGTAAACAGCACACATTTATTAGCTAAAGAGCAGAGGATATTTTGCTTGGGTATCAAAACAGAGAGAGGTTGAAAGTCACAGGTGAACTGATTTTATTGGGTGGTAGTGACTGAGTGCTGAATGTTTAAATAGGCTACAGTATGCTATAACAACTGTATAAGGCAACCTTATGGCAAACACATCCAGGTGACTGTGTACACCGGCCCCTAGTGGTCAAACAGTGGCACGCGTTTAAGTATTTCCTGCTAGTCTGAGTAGTAATGAGCACTGTTTGAAATTTTTTGACTACACCACTGAGGGTGTATTCCTGAATAATAATATTCAGGAATCACTTTTCTTCCCCCCTAATGGTAACTTTATTTTATTTTAACACAAGACAACAAAAGTAAGACCAAGTTAAAAAGCGTTCCTTAAGCCTTTTGTTTGAAAGCTTTAGACGTGTTCCCACTAGAGCATTTAGACAATGAAAATGTTGAGGAGTGGATTTTGCTGTCCTTGGGCTCATTGTCCTGTTGCGTGACCCAATTTGGGCCAAGTTTTCTCTGTCAGACAGACTCACATTTGACTCTCAAACACTTTGGCATACAAAAGAATTGGTTTACCCAGTGACTGTCCAGGTCCTGTGGCTGCAAAACAAGCCCAATTCATCATCACCACCACCACCGTGCTCACGGTTCGTGTTAGGTGATTGTTCTGGAATGCTTTGTTTGGTTTTCCCCAAATACGTCGCCATGCATAATGACCAAACATCTCCAGTTTGGTCTCATCTGTCTAAAGCACACTGATCCAGAAGTCTCGTGGTTTGTTTAGATGCAGCTTTGCAAACATAAATCTTGCTGTCGTGTTCTTTTTAGAGGAAAGAAGAGACAACCCTATCACACAAGCCATCCTTGTTCAGTCTTTTTCTAACTGTCCTGTCAGTAACTTTGACACTTAACATGCTAACTGAGGTCTGTAGACTCTGAGATGTAGCTCTTGGGCTTCTTGCAATTTCTCTGTCCTGGGAAGATTATAGCATTAAATTAACCTGAATGCTGTAGAAAACTGTCAAAACGTGCTTTTATATAGGTTGATCTCACAGTCGCAGACTCTACAGGCATCAGTTGTTGTTCATCTCAGATTGTGTTTGAGACCAAATGTATTTTTGTAACGTCCTCATTTGTAAACCATTACAACTTTAAGAGGGTGTGCTTACTTGTAATCATGACTGCACATTTATCATTTTACCCCTGATTACACCTACTGATCTTTTTATTCTCACCTTTGAGGCCCGTCTCTCATTTTTTATGGCCTGCATCATCCCCCGGCGACCGTGACTTGACGTATCGCTCCGGCCCGGTCCAGCTGCTGGCGAGCTGAGCTGGGACGCCACCTCAGAGCTGGGAATGATGCTGATGCTATCTGAGGTGGAGGCGCTGAGCAGAATGCTGGGCTCTGTGCCCTTCAGGCAGCTCAAGGTGTTTCGTCTGTTTTGAGGAGGCGGGACCTTCAACTCTGAGCGAGGGGCAAAACAACAACCATTTAAAATTCAAGCTTTTGCCTTTTTTTTTTCAGTTGTTCAGTGGAAAGCTGAATGTCTGGACTTGCATGTGTTTTCACCATGTGTCAACCAGAAAACAGCTACCTGTACAACTAGCCAATGAAAGAATGTCAAGTTTTCTATTAACACTGCGGCTGATATTTTATAGGGTAGAGGCGAGATGAAAGGTTAAGGCACGAGATGAATGTTTCATTTTCAATTTTCTGTGTCTGCGATTGGAGAGAGGATAAGACAGAAAATGGGCAGAGACTGCAGCATCATGCAATTTTATCTGAACTGGAGAAACCAAGGCTTGGCCTGGAATGGGAAACGTCCGTGTGCCGCCCAAACTGATCAGATCAGAAAGTTGCTGTTTTCGCAGCAGCACAACAGCATCTCAGGAAACAGCTGACAAAGCGTGCTTTTTTGCTGTTTCGCCTTACCCACTGTATATGCTCAGAGCTGTTGAGCAATGTGGCCTACACGTGATTTACGATGACAAAAATAGGCAGGTTTTCTAATAAAAACTCTTAGGTATCGAGGAATCCCTCTGGGAATCCCGTAATTATGTGTTTGAAGAACATACAGTAATTATAGAAGCACTTATCTTGTACAGAGGTGTAGACCAAGCTTATTATTTGTAGTATCATAAATCTGAAAAACATCTGTTATGGGTTTCCTCATGCATAACTAAACTTAGAAAGCAGATATGTTGAATAAGGGAATACCAAAGGCGAGAGAGATAAGCGGAGTTGTTAATGCAGGAACCTCTAGGTTTAGGTCTACCCTTTCCTTCATGATAGGTTGATATTTTGCCTTTAGCCTGGATGACCTGCAGGATTCTAATGACGTGAAAAGGATAGAAGATGCCAGAATTCTGATCTGAAGCTGTTTCCAAGAGCTGCTTCATCACATATGAGAGAAGGGGCTCTTTGTATCCAGACCAAAGTGGGGGAGACCTACTCTGAATAAAATCCACAGAGACATGTTCAACCTGTTTGATTGCTTAGCTCATATATCTGTATGAAAACAGCCCACGCTCACATTACTGATAAAAAAGGACACAGCTGCACAATTAATGGAATATCAATCACGTTTTTGACTTGACCAACAATGAAAACGCTTAAAACCAAAAGCAAATCGTACGCTCCATAAATGTTCACGTGCCAATCATAGCTGTTCCCTGCACTGTGCAGTGTGAGGCATCCCGGATGGAGTCAGCTGATGCTGCTACACTCCATCTGTCTATCTCCTGCTCTCCCGTCACTCGTCAACAAGTCCACAGCAAAACTCATCAGCAGCAACTCGTCCCTGACCCAGAGTGGACACTCCTCACTTTTCCTGCTGAGGACCATGGCCTCAAACTTGGAGCTGCAAATTCTCATTCCCGCCGCTTCACACTCGAGCTGGAGGCCACCACCTAATGAAGCCAACAGAACCACATCATCCACAAAAAGCAGAGGTGAGATCCTGAGGTCACCGAAGTGAGAGCCTTCTGCTACTTTGCACCGCCTCAAAATTGATTAGGGGTGTAACAATCAGAAGTAACAGGCAAATCTATAGATTTTTGTAAAGCAGGGTGATAGACCTATTGCCTTTACTGTGCACGGATGAGTCATGGTCACCCACCTGAGCCAGAAAATGTCCTGAAAACTTTCTGATTAAGTGACGTCCATGACAGAGTACCACAAAATAGGGAAACAGTGGACAGATAGATATGCTATTTTTGTTAAAATAAAAATACCCCATGCACAAGTCTAGTTTTTAGGCCATGATTTGACAATCAGGGTAAAAACTTGTTGTACAGTCAGAGGTTTTTCTTTTGGCAGCTACTTTACTTGTGATGGATCCGCATGCTTGATTTAACGGTACATTAGCTTCTGAGTCTCAGAGGCTGGGTTTCAAACTTTCCCATATCAGGTGAAAGACATGGAGCTTCTCAAAGAAAGAGAGTTTTCTAATGTGTCTTAACACAGCGATATGTTATAAGAGAACCTCCAGTATCCTTTTTACCTTATGCTAATTAGAAATTGATTATCTGCATTTGTACAGTTTTGTCATCCCAATGCTGGTAAGTGTAGAAGGTCCTGGAGCTAAAGAGCAAGTCAAATAAGAAAGCTCGGAGGTGTGCAATGAAGCGTACTGTTCGTGCTGAGCTGCTATGGAGACCTCCTTCATTATTAAAACACAAATTGAAATATGCTTAGGCGGTATGACTCAAACATCTCAAGAGTGACAAAATAAAAATCCATCAATTTGTTTTGTGCTTCTTCTCGGTTTAATTTCTGGAGGGTTTAATACTCATAGAGTGATTAAAATCCTTCAGAAAGGAAAACAAGCTGGGATACCAACATAAAATACATGAAATAAAACACTGACAAAAAATTATCTGCCTGTGGTTGTGTATTATTTGCTAATACCTTCAAGAATAAATTCATGTATTCGCCATAAATTCATTGGTTAAAAGTTAGCGTGAGATTTTCCTGCTGACATAAAGGTGCAGGAAAGTCCTGGTAGGTGTTTACCTTGTGAGTCTGGAGGAGCAAGTGTATTGATCTGAGGAATATGGAAGGTGCTGGGTGGAGGCTGCAATGTATTTCCCATTGCTGGTGTGTGCAAAGGCTGCTGGGAAGAAGTCTTTGCCTCGTACAGGAAGACTGTGGCCTGCCTCTGAAGCACCTGAATGGGAGGGGACATAGATGAAGGCAGTTAAGTAAAGACATTACAACAGATGTATGTAGCAAAACAAGAGCAACCTCACAAACGCGAAAAAACAAAAACAAAAACCCTACCTGTATGGTGAGGCAGTATGTCACCACCATGATTACGAGCGGGATGAAAAAGGCCACAAAGGAGCCAATCAGCACGAAGCGCTCCTCGTTGAGGACACAGCTGCCGTTGACGAAGACCTTGTCCTTGTTGTGGAGGCCAATCACTGGAATGGGCATTGACACGCCTACAGAAAGGAAGAAAGAGAGTAGCAGGAGAGAAGTCTGGACATCTTTTATTTGTAATATTTTGTGGGAACATTTTGGTGTATGCCCCTCCCTCATTTCCTAGGCTATTAAAAGTAGAGGTAGCATGGCATATATTTTAATGTATATTTTGGAAACATTCCTCAGAGCAAAATGTATCTGCAAATCCAGATCTATCTTTGATGAGTCCGTGGGAACTGCATCCTGTGTGGTCTTCTGCAGCTGTAGCCCAACTGCTTCAAAGCTCAAGATGCGCTTCTGCATACCTTGGTTGTAACAAATTGTTATTTGAATTGCTTTTGCCTTTCTGTCAGTGATCTCCTTTGGCATCAACAATGCATTTTCATTGTAAGAATGGCTGCTCACTGGATGTTTTCTCCACAAACCAAAGAAGATTGTGGTTCTGGCTTGGGTTCACACAGTTTTCCTTCTCTACTCTTGTTTCTGTGTGGTCTTCTCAGGTCTTCTATTTGAACAGTATGTAGGTGGCACTTCTAAGTGCCACCTACATACTGTTCAAATATTTTGACTGTGAGACACTGCCCATTAGAAGAAAGTTGGCTTGAAGGAAGAGGAGCTAAAACAACTTGTTTTGGACAGAGGATGTCCAAAAACAGATACTCTGCCAGATTACAGTAATATAAATATGGAGATGACCATTGAAATGTTATTAAGGTTATTTAGAGTGTTAGAAGAGTGAATGGGAACAAAATAGGAACAATACAAGCAATTTTTAGGATTTGTTTTTGTAGTGTTGTTATATTACAACTATCAGGCACAGCACAAGCAACAGATGAATACCAGTGAATTAGAATGTAAATTGAAACAGTGGCATGCTGGTAAACTACTGGACCTGACATTCAAGCAAATGTTAGTTTGACATGAACCTAATATACGCTCCAAAAGCAAAAGCGCCAGCCCCAGCAGAATAATATGCAGTGTCACATTGCAAAAAACTGCTGAGGAACAGCTCAAGGAAGATAACAAAGAGACACATTTTTTCACTCCAAACTCCCCAGATGCCAATCTGACCAAAAATACTTGGAATGCAATGAAATGAGCCTGGTTTACAGAAGCTCCTCCTTGCAACAGAGTATTCACTGCAAACCCCATGATGCCAGACACCACAGAAAATCCCCAGAGGTCCCACATCCATGCCCCCAGCAGATATCAGAGACGTTTTGGAGGCACAAAGCTGAATCTACTGATTGCAATATCATGCAGGTGTTATTAATGTTGTGGTTCTGTATACAGCATCCTCACTCCACGCATCGAGTAACTAAAGCTGTATCTAATGATTCTCATTGCAAATTCCCATCGCAGTTTTTAAGGTAATGATGAATTACACCTGAAACAACACCACTTTCCACTCAATTTTAGCGTTCAGTTACTTTAAATGCTTTGAGCCGAAGTCATTACCTGGAAACACAGAGGGTCATTTTCAGAGTAATAATCATAAATCATGGCTTGAAAATGCAACATTATCTCCACGCAAGTAAATGAAAACACATTTGATGGTTTGTACACCGGTCCGTGAACACGCTCCTTTTATGATAATGAAAGTAAATAACTATAAGGTGATGTAGAATAACCCATTAAATATATTAAGAGAGCTGGATCTGTAGAAATCTATCAGCGTGTAATGGATGTTTGTAGTGGTGCTTTGGTGCTGTTAGAGGATACTGCTGATAAAAGCCTGAGGTGAGAGGCATCCTTTGAGACATAGCTGATTTTCTGACCTATGATAATAACACTGACTAATGTGCCGTTTCTCATTTCAAAGAGCGCTTGTGTTAAAAGTGTCTGCTGCCCTGGGCTCTGTTTCAGAACAGAGATACCGACGAGAAAAGCAGCTCCATGTTTTAAAGCTCTACATGCAACAATACTGTTTTACAGACTGGTCGCACATCTCTGTCCCCTTTTAGCTGTGTTATGCCAAAAGTGTGGGCAGGCGTAAGTGCAAGATCTATCGTTTTCTCTCGGACTGTTGGCGACCAGGCCAACTTCAAAATGCAATTTGAAGCGGTAGTGGCTCCCCTAATGCAATCGTTGCAATCGACTGCACACACGCTGCCCAGAAGGATGAATTTGTCTGCATTAAAAGTACATTTTACTTTTGTGAATGTCCAAATAACTTATGAATGTAAATAGAGTTGACTAAAGAGGCTGTCCAGTGGTCTGGATCGAGTCACGATTCACTCCCACCATCTCACATAGTGTGTAGACCAACGGTTCCCAGCCTTTTGCTTCTGATGTCCTTCAGGTTGACTCAGTGGTGAAGTTTATTAACACCACCTCTCACCGCCACCTCAAATATCTTTATTTGAACTTTAAAATGGATCGGCATTACTTTCAGTTATGATTAGAAATATGTTTCCAATATAACTATTGGCTCAGTATTTTAAGAATTCATCCACAAATTGAATCTTTAATAGCTGCTGGTTATGTTTAGCTGTTAGTTAACAACTGTATTTGTTATTCATGTTGTTATTTATGGTTGCTGGGTTCTTCTAGGACACTCCCAGATGTAGCTGACTGGAGGATTGGATGCACCTGTGGGGATAAAAGCCAGAAGTCCCTAAACCTCGGTGGGCGGTGTTTCGAGAGTGAATGTGTGCTGTCCCCTTTTGACCTTTTGGTCACTTAGTCTGGAAACCCCCATTTGTAGTTGTTTCCGGGGGTCCAGTGCACTGTGTTGTCAGTAGCTTGGCTTGACGCTTGTAATAAACCTTTGTTTAACCTTGAGTCTCGTGTGGGGTTCATTATGTTCTCCGCCCCCTACCCTCAAACGGAAAGAGGGGGTCCTAACATAAGTGGGGGCTTGTCCGGGAGTGTCCTAGAAGAACCCAGCAACCAATCGTGGCGCACATTAGTCAACATAAATGAAGGCAACCGAAGGATTCCTAGAAATACATAAACACAAAGAAACACTCCCACTTCCCCAAGGCTCAGGGCCATAACATAGATAATGATTTAAATTGAATATATAACTTTTTAATGATTAATTATTTAACTTTTATCCAACACGTCCAACTGATAGCTGTCGTGTTAGCTACTAATTTTAGTCATAATTTCAGCTAGCTTTATCAACTTTTGAGCCAGTATGGTTAGCTAGTCTACAATCAAACACTGCAGGCCATCTCTGCTTCATGTCTCCATACCTGTGGAGGTATGACATTTGAACAACTGCTGTTGCACTTTTCATTCTTTGAGTCACTTCTTGCTTTCATCACTTCATTCGTGAGCTTCTCAAATGACTCCTTCAACTTTTTAGATGCACTCTCTTCACTCTTTAGTCCAGTTTCACCTCTGTCCTTTGGTACCCCTAACCTGCAGTGCATATTTTTAAGCTTGATCTCTCTGCCATCTTCTTCCACAAAACTCGGCCTCACATAGATTTCAGAACAGAAGGATCACTCCCATATCAGGAGTTGAACTCAGGCTGCCTGAGTGAAAACCAGGTCTCCTAACTGCTGGACCATGAAACCAAAAATCGCATTTCAAAACAAATGAGACAAAATGAACAGCTGGCCACATCTGCAGAGGCCTGTTCTATCAGAGGATTCCTTGAGATCAAAGGAACAATTTCACTAAGAGTTTATTAAAAGGGACACTGTGTTGTTATAGATGCTAAAACCATCCATAAAGTTCTCTATAAGAGAGCCCTACTGCCAGTCCCTCACACTCTGTTTGACTCGAAGTCATTTTATTATCAATGAAATGCAAACATCTAAACAGTCTCAAAATTGTGAGGAAATGTGGACTGGTAGCAAAAATGAACTCGGAAAGTGTTTATTGACCGTCTAAGAAATAATTACAAGAATTTTGCAGCAAAACTGAATCATTGCTCTGCCTGAACTCTGAGATTAGACTTTCTGTTCAGGTATATGAACCATGACCCTGCAGTGATTGTTTTAAACTAACAACCATAAATAAAATACTCACTACGCTGGAGAACTGAAATATAACATTTAGTGTTTTGTTTTCAGTTTGGTAACAGATGCTCTCAGTCTTATAGGGATGTCTGCAGAATATGGCGATAAACTTCAGACCAAGAGAGTAAATGTAAGTTTTAAAATGCATCATGCGAGGAGAATAAACAATTGCCTCCATCTGGTGTTTTTCTCATTTTGAGCGAGCAATCATGTGAATCTAAATAAAAGCTGTGATTCACCTCATTAATTCATTTCACCTTCTTAAAACCATGTGGATCCTAAGGTAGAGCTATATAAAAATGTATGGTTTTTGGTCTTATTATCCCTCATCAACCTTTCTCTGTGCTTGCTCTGCCAGCTGTCACTACAAGTTAATTTTTGTCGTGTCAATCAAGTCAGCAAGAGCCAACCTCAGCCTGTGAAATCTGACCTTGCCCAGATTTTACTTTATAAAGCACCAACTTGAGGCTTGACCAAAAAGCTTCTGAAGAATCATATTAGCAAAATGTCCACATGAGGACAGATCGGATATCCGTGGTCGTAAAGACATGATTTGCATTTGCACCAATATTTACTGCCCTACGAGGACAGAGCATTTGACTCAGTTAAAGCCAGATGAAAAAGAAAGCTTTCACAGGACTCTGTGCAGTTCTATAGAAAACCAAGTACACCTTTAAACCTTCCAGATAAAAAAAAAAGGGAAAGTAGAAGCCAGTTAACCACATGTGTCTGGCCACGTACATGTCTGGAATAACAAGGTTGTAACAAAATCACCTGAAGTCAAGACTTTTAAACTTTCTTTGTAACTTCTGTCTTGAAATTGCTCAGGCCAGTGTGGGGCTCAAACCCTGTCTGCACCACCATGGGTGATTTTAAATCAAAACAGTCTATGTGTGATTGAAGTTCAGACTTTCAGCTTTATTTAAAGGTGTTTCACAAAAGTACTGCATCAGAACTTAACGCCATTGATGTTCATGGAAGCAGTTCTATGGGCAGATGAGGCACAATCACTTAGCAAATAAAATATGTGGAACATTTTGGTATATGTTCACTAAACTCTTAATATGAGGTCCAAAGACAAGATGATGAAAAACCAGTTTCATGGGGCTCAAACCCATGACCAACAGACTGAGGTCACTTGTGCAAATCCCCTACTCTGCATTTTTAATTTGTCACAAATGAGGAAACTGTTGTGTTCACACTGATACTTGAGAGGACACACGTTAGCTCTAATCGACAGTAGGAAAAAAGCCGGGAGAGACAAAAGCTAGAAAGTAAAAAGTCAACAAGAGGCCGAAAACATCTTCTGTTTGGGTCTTACTTTGTTAATCCTTTAGCATTGATCTCTGTAAGCCCTCTCAGACCTCAATCACAGCTGAACATTGTGGTGCAGAACCTCTTGAGGGGTCAAGGAAATGCCAGCAGGAAAGGAGCAATTTCGTCTGATTTAAAGCCGGATGCGAATGAGTGCAGAGCAAGAAAGGACAGAAAAGTAACAACCTACCTGCTATCTGGAGGCATCAATCAACTCAGTCTGTCAATGTAGCTCTCACAAAGTAATCCCTGTCAGCAAAACAACTTTTTAACTGATGGAAAAATGTATTTCGTGGGAAACTATTAAAGGACTCATAAATACTATTTTTTCTTTTAAGATGGATCACTCAATCATCTTTGGTTAGGACTCGATTGTTTTCCACATAAAAGGGCATAAAAGAATAAAGACAGTGAAGAGAGGCACTATATAAAACTTTAATGATGTTTGATTTGCTCTTTTCTTCAACTCGGGCAAAGAAATACATCTTTTTGTTTTTAATCAGTGTCTGATAAGCTGAAAAAACAGCAGATAACTAAGTTGAGTCCTCAAATCAATACAGCTTGTGTCTTACCTTTTGGGACTTTTTGACCGAGCCACCGTGAGCACATAGCTCTGCACGCTTTTCTGCCTTAACCACTTATAGACCAAAATTATTTGTCAACACGAGGCTAGCTGTGGCTAATCTCAAATACCAACCTTAATCTTCAATAAAATGTTTCATTATTAGGACACGACCGAACATTTAATCTCATCCAACCAAAAGATAACAAACCTTTGCCCTTCATTACAGACGCTTTTTGATTCAGCTGTTTCTTAGTGTTTAATCCCCACACGTGAAACCGTGATAACATATGGATTTTGTTCTGTGACACCGTGTCTTTAAATGCAGCAACAATCGATCCCCAGGTGGAGTGCATGCACGCATGCAATGACTTTGCATAAAGCTGATTTCGCTCGGAGGTCAGAGGACGTACAGTAGCAGTACGCACTTTGACGCACACACTTGTATGTGTGTGTCAAGACTTGAAAGCCCTCGTGGGTGTTAAAGGGCACAGAACAACATCAACAGGAGCCGGAGGTCAGACAGAGCGAGGGAGGGCTGAGGGAAAAGTTTTAAAAGTCATTTGATCCGTCATTGGTTTCCTCACAGGGAGGTCATGCTTTCCCCTGTGTAACACACTCTCGCTCACACACACACACACACACATATATAAACACACACAAATGCGAATGCTTGATAAACTAAATTCTTCAAGCTATTAATTGCCTGAAAATGATGATCTAACAAAGACTGCAGCCAGGTCCACAAGTTCATGCCTCTCTGCACCACTGTGGAGGATTTTAAATCAAAACAGTCAATGTGTGATTAAAGTTCAGACTTTCAGCTTTAATTCAAGGTGTTTCACAAAAGTACTGCATCAAACTTAAAGCCACTGGTGTGGCTTTAAGTGAGGCAGCGAAAACTATACAAGAGGCCAAAACAAAAGTCTTTTTCATTCTTAAAAAGAAGGAGCGCACCGACCAGTTCAGCCACACAAAAATGCCTGAAAGACCACAGAAGCCAACTAATCTCCCACACTGGGTGCTTCGCATGAAAGACGGTGACATCCTGACAACTCTGTGACATTTATACCACTGCTGAGCGCGCAGGTACCAGAGACTGGTCCCTAACCTCCTGGCAACCAACAATTGAAAAGTGAATATTCGCAGAGTGATAGTGAGCGGTTCCTGGTGGAAATCCGAGTTTCAGTAACACAGGCTGAAAGTCTGGACAGTAATCCTCGTCTTCCCTCACTTCAAGCTGTTGTTGCGAGCAGCTCATATATTCTTTGAAGGCAAACAATTTCCATTTCCATCCAAACCACAGGCAACCACAGCAAGCTGGCAGTAACCAAAGCAATCTAGCTTGAGAACACACATATTTTCCTAGCTGATAGGAGCTCACTGACTAGTTTCTACACCTATGCGACTGGCGCATAGCCTGACCTATGCTTCAGTTGGAAATCTACTCCTTAACCTATAAGTCAGGTATAAGCAGAATCTAAATCTGAGCCTGAGCCAGTGCGTTTAAAGTTGAGAGGCATGTCTTTCATATCGCCTAAACCTATTTTGTCATGACAAAGATGGCAAAGGATGTTTTGTGCATCTTTTTGAGATGTCAGTGATTTTTACAAAATGGCAGCGTTTGACTTCCAGTGGGGAAACAGTGGGTTGACAAGAAAGTGTGGTGAGAGGCTTGTGCTTGTGACAGCATGAGGAGATTTAAACACCTTTGGCGGAGCTGTAATGTTAGCCAGCTGCAGGTGTAGTTCAGCAGAGAGGAAACAGCTTCTAAATGAAACTGGGTCAGTTTCTTCTTATAGAGAAATTGCTGCAGAGATGCACTTTTTTCTGACCAAAAATTTGGCAAGTGGATCATATCTACACCTATTTATAAACCTCATAACAGGGAAGAGGAAAAATTATGTAACACTGTCTTTTTGGTGGGTGTACCGTCGCTTTAAAATAACAATGAAAAAATCGAAAAGAAATCATAAGACTGTGTGAGATGACCGCTTTTGCTCCAGCAAACCTACAATTCCCTCTAAAATCCATGTGGTAAAACATTAAAAATCATCTTTTGGGCATCCGCATAGGAATGTTTACTTGCAGTGTATGCATCAGTGCTGTCAACGTTAACGCGTTAACATGGCTAAACGCATTAACGTGGACATCACATTTAACACGCTAATACCTTTTAACACACTCAACCCGTCTGGAGCGCAGAACGGACAAACTTTGGAGAAACTGTCCAAAATGCTTTGACAGAGACATTTCAGGGATTTTGAGTCAGTCTGCGCTACAGATGGGTTAATTGTTAATCGCGTTAGTCGTCATGACGGCGTTAACGTGTTTAAGCTAACACCGAGTAACCCCTCACAGGGATTAATCTGCGTTAACTCGTTAACGGGGATTTGCCAGTTTTGATGCGTTAACGTGGATCAGTTTGCGTTAACGCTGACACACACACACACACACACACACACACATATATATATATATATTCATACACACATATATGAAGTATCAGTAACTCTACGGCATATCTCCTGGCTACCTTTAACAATATTTTAAGATGACAAAATTAATTTATTTGCATACTTTTTGTCCTAGCTGCTAATAAAAACCAATAAGAAAAGTGCTGCGATCACCTTTGGGGAGTAAAAAGTCTTGATGCAAATCACTTCCAACTGTAACAACACACAGCCAGACGCTTTGAGCGTCAACAAACTGAGAGGGTTCCCACTGCTTCATAAAGTCAGGAGGGGCACTGATAGGACCTTGGGAGAGACTGCAAGGGGGATTCTGAAAAGTCATTAAATTTAACAACAGTCATCAGTCTGGAAATTCTCCATGTCTGCCTGTAGGGGACAGCTAAATTAACAGGGGTGTAGTACAAAAATCCATCCCTGCAGTTGACCGCAAAACGACACAAAGGTAGAGTGTATTTTCTCCATCGTGTGCATATATATTTGTGTGTAGATGAAAGGCCAGTTCACTGAATTAAAAAAAGAGAAACAAGCCCAGCGCAGAAGCAGAAAGTGTTCAGAGACTAATTAACTGACAAGAAATGTCCAGATATGTTTAGATTATGGAATCTGAACCAGGAGCTGTAACTGATGACTTGTCTGTATTCTCAGTGCTTCAAGAAAGACTTTTCAGCTATTAACACCATGCAAACTTACAGATTTATTCACACTTTTACAAATCTGATTGCACACGCTCACACAGACAAATTGTTTTGCTACAATAACAGCCCCATGGACTTCATGTTTTTCTTGACTGACTGCTCCTACAACACCAATCAACTGGGTGGGATGAGTAAAAGATGTTGTTTTTGTAAGTGCTTTGTCACGAGTCATCAACAAAGTCGTGAAGTCATGAATCTCTGGCCGTGACTTATGGCGGTACATTTAAATAACAGTTCATTCAAATTATACATTTGCTCTGTCCTGTTTATATAGTTGGGTATCAGTTTTTTAGCCTGAACAAAGTGGCCTAAGATGGCTGTCTGGTGTCTAAGTATATACTTAGTAATCTAAGTATATTTTGTAAATCTGGGTTTGAGACTATGTTTCAAAAAGGAAGTGGTTCGCTCAATGAACAATGACTTGTGCTTTACGCGACATTAACCAATGAGCAAACTGTTTCACTCTTGTCATCATCGCTTCCATTTTTTTGAAAACCAAGATGGTGAAAGTGAAAATAACAGCGTCGAGGCTTCAAAACATGGCTTCACAAACCGCACGGTTACATTGTAACCTTGGTGCTCTGAGTGAGAGACTATCTCTCCACTCCGTACATATAGAATATGTAATGGAGTGGAGATAGTCTCGATATGATAAAGAACAATGGATTATGTCGTGGTAGTTACGTGTACCTTTAACACTAATTTGCTAAACTAGTAGCTGTATGCTAGCCAGCTGTTTGTTAGCCAGCTACCTATTAAATCTGACTAAATATGAGTTGTAATGTGATAATTTGACAAATTATATGGCTTTCTGCGTGGGTAATTTAACCAGCAGTCCATGCTAATGTCTGTACAGCAGTTTTGGTGGCTGAAATTGGAGTATTTGTGATATTCATGTTGTCAAATGGCCTCCACCTCTTGACACCATGAATGTAAACAGCACAATAATGTATAATTGCGTCATCACTGACACTTCTAACTAACTGAAATAATTTTTAATTAGGAATCTGCAAACTAACAGGGCCTGTGGAAAAAGAGCCAAATCTGCCATTATGTATTAACATGCAAACACTGACCTATAGATATGGTCCACACTGCAGCGATCTTCATCATGGCTTTGGTTCTAGAGTTGAAGCGGCTATGCTCTATAGGGTTGCGGATGGCCACGTATCGGTCGAGTGAGATGGCGCAGAGGTGCATGATGGAGGCAGTGGAGAACAGCACATCCAGGTAGATCCAGATTGGACACAGAGCGCTGGGGAGGGGCCAGGCGTAGTCTGGAAGAATTGAGAGAGAACATGAAAGATTACCGTGTCGCCAGATGATGTAAATGAGAATAATAATCTGCCTGTTGTTTTTCATGGGCTGCGGTTGTTGCTCTTGACTTGAAAAGCAGTAATTCATTTTGTTCAATCGACTCTAGGAGTCTGGCTAAGTGAATACCATCAGGGTTAGCAGACTTTGAGGGCTTAAGATGCAGCATGGAGAGGCTGACTAAATGTTAATTAATTAGAGTAGATCAAAGGGAGAATGCAAATTACATGCAGATCCAAGTTTCTGTGAAAAATCAGATAAATGTGATAGTTTGATTACAGCATTTCTCTGGTTCACTGCAACAATTATAATTAGGCTTAGGTGGCGTTATTTAGATGTCTAATTTAAAGGCTGGGGAATAGATTTTGAGAGTAGATGATCAATTTGCATATCAATGAACCCACTATGAATGTAAGGCTTAGCGTAGATAGTGTTTTATGTCCCATAACTATCATCTGTGCAGGCCGATTACACCAAAATTATGTGTGACAATCAGTATTTGTATAAATATGTGCTTTTGTGACGGCGGTGTAGTTGTTGTAATAACTGTGTAGCCTGAGTTTTATTGCATCCTGCATCCTTTAAAGCATGACTCTAACAAAGAAGAGTAAGGGATTAGCCAGATTCTAAAGAGAATAACTGATTTAATAAAAAGTTGAACTTGTAAATAAGAAATTATAACGACAGTGTTTCAAACAAACAAGGATGAAAAAACAAAAATTTAAAAAAGACAATACTGTATAGAACATGTGATATATTGTAAATCATGCCCACTGACCTTAACCTAAGTGCTGATAGGCTCACAGAGCTGCTAGCATGACTGCTAACAACCTTATTTCTTAATCGCTCGTTGTATCATTATACTTGTATTTTGCCACCACTTAGCCAAAAATATTGCCAGAGACTGAAAACAGCAAGGCTTTGCACAAGCTAAGCACTTGCTCCGTTCTTTGAGTTTTGTATATCCACTCCGTGCTTAAGCCCACTCTGAATACAAATGCATTTTGTATAAACGATTATCAGGAGGCACCTCAAAACATTTGAATGAAAGACTTTGCTAAAAACATTAAGGACACATGCCTACATAATGCCGCAAATTATTAGGACGCAAGATTTATTTTATGTGTTTACCAATTCAGGCAAAATCTAAGTTGGTAAAGAAATCCACAGACTACCAAGAACGTTCAGTTTGTCCTCATAATCAAGGTTAACTACATAGATTTGAAGAAAACAAACAGGGGTGCTAAAAAGAAGAAGTTGATTAATAGATTGCTAGCAACTGTGAGCCCCTCAAACACTGTTTTGGCAGGATATTGATCAGATGTATGTAGTATGCCAACCGCATACAAAACTACCACACAGTCAGAAGAAACAGCAACGCCCGACGTGGGGCTCGAACCCACGACCCTGAGATTAAGAGTCTCATGCTCTACCGACTGAGCTAGCCAGGCCTGTGGGCAGCAAATCAATGCCAAAAAGTCAAACCCTACATCGCACACTTTACCAGCCTAATTTGTTCACGATAGAACAATTAGAAAACAGCTGAACAACTTGGGTTACACAAGTGTATAAAAAAGTATCATAGAGTCAAATATGAGGCCATCTGTCTGACGACTAAAGCTTGGCTGAAACTGGGTCGTGCAACAGGACAATGGTCCAAAGCAAAACAGCAAGAAGAAAAGAATCAAGGAGTTGCAATGGTCCAGTCCAGATATCACTCTGATTGAAATGCAGTGGCGGGACCTTGAAAATGAATGTCCACAAACCTCAATGAACTCAAGCAAAGCTGTAAATAAGAACGGGCAAAAATCCTGACTGATAACACAGTCACTTCACAAAGAAACTACTTCAAATGATTGCTTCTTAAAGCAGTTTTACAAGCTACTGAATCATGGTGTGCACTTAATTTTTCACATGACCAGAACAGTATAAGAACAAAGATTTACTCTTCTGTTGTTATCCTCGCTGGGGTGTTGACCAACAGCCCCATAGAGTGACTGTGCTGGGCGTGAAACAAGACATTAAAAGTCAAACTAAGGTAAAAGAAAAGCATTCCTGACCACAGTGGGCTCAATTTACCTCCCAGCAGGAAACAGAAGCTAGCATCCGATGCACAGTTTGTGAAACTAAAAATGATCAGCCTTTTCTTTTTGTTCCTTTTTCGTTCACAGTGATGCTGTACGATCCCAGAGGGTGAATTCCTGTTTTATCTCTCCCTGTGCGTGGAGCTCAAAGGTCAAATCTAGCGCCAGCGTGATACCCTGTAGAGCTGCTAGCTAGTCAGAGTCTCGCCTCGCTGATTTGTCGGGTGAGCAGTTTGGAGTCGTTGGGAATAAAATCACTCTCTGCCATCTCAGCGTTGGGCCAATGTACACCCCCTGGGATAACACTGCAGAAGCTACAGAAACACACAAGGGAGTCAGCAGAGACCAGCAGACACATAATTACAATCAGTAGGTCACATACTGCTTAAACTGGGCTTAAATAATTAGCTTGATTGGCAGGCTGGCTGCTGAGTGGGCTAAAATGATATTCTGGCACTCTTCAACTCACTTGCAAGAAAGATGCTATTTATTTAAAGAAATGAAACAAGTGAAACCAAACATCAACTACAATTATGCTAACTGCTCGAGGCACGAAAGCCCATTACCGTATTCAGTGTCACAGCTTGCATCCATCTTGTCTCCTTTGTCTTTTTCAATCGCTCTGGCTCATATGTATTTTCCAACACTTCCCTCCAAATAGCCTTCTAACTGAAATCCGTGCCAGTGCGTCCACATTTCAGGGGACTATATTGCATCACAAATCATCCAGTAAAGGCAATCTTTGATTCTGAGTGATCTGTTTCACTTGATAAGCTGTTCTGTGCAGGATAAAAACAAAGTGAGCAACACTGATGTTGTGTTATCCTCCTAAAGAGGGCATATACTGCAGAATCTGTCTCTCTGTGCCCACGGCTATTTATACAAACTGAGGACGAGACCTGGGGCCAAACCTGCAAGTGTGTAATCTGGCTGCTGATTTGTAGGAAGAGCAGCACGTATGCGATGCATGTGGAATGAATCACATGCTTGTTTGTGTGCATGCTGAGTGGGAGGCAGCTTGCATAATGTTTCAGAGGTCAAACACTTTTTTTGGGCAGTGCATGACACACACACAAACACACAAGGTGTTACTCAGCTGGCTACCGGGTGAGTTAGACTTTCTTCTAAATAGGCCGAGTGGAAATAACTGAGTGCTGCAGTCAACTGTACAAAATAGCTGATAATTAAACAGCACTTTTGAATCATCGCACATTTTGTCAGGCTTTGCATAATATGGAAAGGTTATGACGTACGAACAGGTCAAATGGTAGCTGAGAAAGGTGCTTGTGGTGGGAATTTGTGTTGTATTTCTGTTCACTTTAGTTTGATGTAACACTGATTTCCAAAATTTTTAAAAAAGCATCAGCAACTTTTATCATGGGATGTGTGATGTCCATGAACACATTTGACCAAGTGCTGAACTCCAGCGCTGAAAAGAAGCTAATAACTGCAGTTCCACGAGTGGCCACTTGAGGCTGACTGAACAAGTAAATTTCTACAGAATACCATTTTAAAATGTCAATTTTTGCACCAGGAAAAAAAGGGCATGTATATAGTTTGTTACATTAATTAATTCGTTTTTCTAAAAGAAAATTCCCTGGTTTTCAAACTCATGGCCTTCAGCTAACATTTTATAACCTTCTGAGACACTTATACCTGCAGACAGGGGGAGCTATGGATTGCTCTGTCTGAACAACAGTTTCCACAGCAAGCCAGATTTTATAGCATTTTTTTTTAACATCTTAACTAAATTCTTTATTTTTACCTGACTGTATTCCTTAATAAGCATGGAGCTTTGCAAATTTTATTTGGCAGATTTTAATGCCAGATCCCTTTCCTGGGGTTAGACACAAAACCAGGGGGGATTTGTGTCTCTGGCTGGAATTGAATAAGCAAGCTATCACTTACCAAACAAATGTGTTAACCACTGTATGTCTGAAAACCAATGAGCAGTGAGCACAGGGCTAGAGGACTAGCCAAGAAGTCGTCAGGCCCTCAGGCTACCCTCATGAACTCCGATTCTGATTGTTTGCTGGAGGTCCTTTTGTCAGTGCTCATCCTGTTCCTCCCTGTGCGAAGCAGCAGATTCTGTTCTACCTATGTAACCTCTGTAAGGTCCAGGTATTATGTCGCTAACCTGAGCCAAAAAAACTGAGAAAGGATGAGGACGGAAACATTTCAGTGGCCTCCACCTGTAAAGCCATTCTTGTTTTTGGAGTTTTCTCATTGTTTTTCCTCTTGTTAATATCATGAACACGATGGTAGCTGAAACTCATTAACAACCTCCTATACTACTTAAATGACCAGATCAATGTCGCAGAAGTTTAACTGACTTGGTGGTGTACTTGGATTAAAAATCCCAAAAGGTTATGAACAGAATCAACCTTTCGGGATTGAGGCATGCATCAAGACTTGGATTAAAAATGCTGTCTATATTTTTTGAGCTGTGTACATTCATACAGTATGACACACATCTTTATAAATACTTAAGGCTTCTGGTCTGTTGCTCAAGACTTTATTCCAGCACATTGTGTTTAAAACAGCTATGCCCAATTTGGGGCTCTAACCCACAACCCTGAGAGTAAGAGTCTCACGCTCTATCGACTGAACTAGCCAGGCAGGCTCGTTGAAAGCTTTTTGTGACATCACCTGAACCACTTTATCAGATTTCATGCACTAGAACTCTTTGAAACTCACTGACATTTACCTTCCACTTCACACGTGTGCACACAGTGCATATGCATGCACTCAGCTCACCTCAGTACGTGCTTCACATAACACTTACAAACCACGTTGGTTAAATGGGCTTGCCGCCATCAGCTTGATGTGGCTCAAAAAGAGAGTCTTTATAGACTGTAAACTGCCCAGCTGTGGACCAGAAAAAAGCATGTTAACAGTTGGGTGCTATGGACAGTTTTGGTCTCTATAGCTACTTTTTTTCTTCAAGACAACTTTAAGGGTTTATCCCATTCATTTGTATTGTGTTACGGATTAAAGTTGTGGGTTATAAAGTGTATATCCACTTAGTAACCTTTGTCCGGGAGTGTTGTCTACTGATTGTAACTGAATCCTTGCTCCGTCCAAACATCCCCGATGCCTCAGTGGAGTTACTGGGCCGGACATTACATCGCCAGCACCACAATAAAGACTCCGGTAAGAGAAGTGGTGGTGGGCTCTGTGTTTATATGCTTCGGGACTGGTCCCATATCAGTAGAATAACAGACAGTCACTGCTCACCAGACTTAGAGGCCATGTCCATTCAGTGCAGGCCCACTTTATCTACTTCACGAGTTAATGGTAGCCAAGGTTACCATTGTTTACATCCTCCTCGATGCTAACGTTAACTCAGCACTCAACCACTTCAAACTTATCATCAGGGAACAGCAGAGAGAGCACCCTGAGGGTGTCCATATTGTTGCTGGGGACTTTTGAAATTTGTACCATGCTAAGTGTCCTAACAGGGCGGATAGGACACTGGAACATGTGGACAGTGACATCAAGAGGGACTACAGAGCAGCACCCCTCCCCCACCAAGAACAATCTGACCACCTCTCTCTGCTTCTCATCCTTGCCTACATCCCCCTCAGGAAACAGACCCCTCCAAGCTCCTGGGTCATTAAAAGATGGTCAGATGGTGCTCTCCTCCAGCTACAGGACTGTTCTGATCTGACAGACTGGTCCATCATGAACAGCAGGACCTGGAGACCTTCAGTCAGTCTGTGTAGTGCTCAGTCTTCAGGTTGAGGGTCAGTTCTCTGTACAGCACTGCCAGAGTCAACCTGAGGAGGGGCATCAAACAGGCCAAGGAGGCCTACAGGAGGAGGCTAGAGGGCTTCCTCGCAGACAACAACCTCCGCCAGTTGTGGAAAGGTATCCAAGGCCTCGTCGACTACAAATGCCAGAGCCCCCCCAACCCCGGACAGCAGCCGCAAACATGCAGAAGAGGTCAACACTTACTTTGCTCGGTTTGAGATCTCCCCCTGGCCCCACCTCCTCCTCGCCCAGCACACCCCCCCTCTCCCTCCAGGAACATGAAGAATAAATTTGTTCTGAACATTATTCAGAACAAATTCTTTGCACTGCTTCCAAGCACTTTGCAACTTGCTCTCCAATGTGTGCCTTATTTTTGTATATATCCCTCTTGATTTTATATTGATATACTTTTAAGTGCAACAAACACTTAAAGATATATCCAGATAGATGGTAAATGGATACATAGATAGTATATGTCTGTATATGATATATGACAGATGAGAATAGTCCTTCTCTGTCTGTGTATACTGGCCCTCTTTCCAGTTTCTTAAAGCACCAACTTTGATATATTGAGTTAATTCACCGTCAGGGAAAAATCTGTTTTTGTTTTAACATGTCTTCTTCATGAATCTATATTTCCAGTTTGGACTGTGGGCAGAGAAATAGCCTTCAACGAACACTTTGATTGAGTTGACCTTGCATGTCATGCACTTTTTTGGTTTTGTTTTCCTGTCTGTGTAATCTCCTCCTGCCTTAATTTAGTCCACAAACTATCACTTTCCTTTCTGTTGCCTTTTCTCTATCTCATTTTTATCTTTACTTACCCCACCCCCACCACCGCCTCAATAATTCATAGTTTTGTGTATTTATTTTATATTTGGCCATAAGACTTGAAGTCAGATACCTTCAAAAATGAGCAATTTCCTCGCTTCATGTATTATCAGTGTTTTATTATCACTTCTACTGTATATTTTATCAGTGAGCAAACAGAGACCCGAGGAAGGGAAGAAGCCAAATGAATGTGAATTACATTCACTTGAGATGGTACCATATCTCCCTCCTTTCATAAGGTCTCAGTGTGGATGAAGGGAAAACATGGGCAAATTGCTGAAAAGCAGAATGGAAATTAGATAGCGTCTGCAAAACAGGCCAATTATCCAGAAAAAAACAGAAGCATAAGTCTAAACCCACAAGAAGACCTCTGTGTTCTTGTTATTGCTTTTTTAAAATGTCCTACCGAGAAGAAAAGCATCAGATGTTTCAGTGCTCTTACCCTAAAATAAGTCAAAAGATTCAAGTCACTTAATCAATTACTGGTGCAGCTGTGAAAGTTAACTACACAGCAACAAAGTTTGCATAGAGGAGAAATTTCAACTGTGTATGAAAGATGGACGTCCACCCCATGATGAACAAAGTCCTGATGTAAAGTGTTGAGCTGTGCTTCTTTGTTGCCGCTGCCTTTGTGTTTTGACAGAAACAGAATGTAACGGTTTGGAACCGGCGTGCAGTACCTCTCAGTGTCTCACACTGAAACTAGCAACTGAGACCAAAAGAATGACCAAGAAAGCATTTATTAAAGGGGAACCAAGGAAGCTGAAGGGCTTTTTCGTTTTTGGTTTGGAGGAATGAATCTTCTGAATAACAGCTTCCACAACAAGTCAGATTTTACAATTCTTACAAAGAGATGACGCTTTAGCTGTTTCTTGAAAGAAAAGTCTCAGTAGTTCTGTCTTAAAACGAGATCGCCCAACGTGGGGCTCGAACCCACGACCCTGAGATTAAGAGTCTCATGCTCTGCCAGCTGAGCTAGCCAGGCCCCCTGTCTAATGCAAATTGTATGTGTACACCTCAATTTATCTTGTATATAATAGGTGAGCTACCAATATGAAGATCAATGGTTAAATCCATTGCTTCCAATCTTGAATGTGTGGACAAGGTACTCATTAGCTACAGTATTATTATTAATCATTTGCTATTATTAATCTCTGGTTGCCTTCCTCCTGTCAACCCAGCCAGTCATGGCAGATGTCCCCCCTCTCTGAGTCTGGTTTTGCTGGAGGCTCCTTCCTGTTAAATGGGAGTTTTTCCTTCCCACTGTTGCCAAAATGCTTGTTCAAAGAGAATCATATGATTGTTGAGGTTTTCTGTGTTTTCTCACAATACTGATACTGAACCCTGTGCCGCCGCCGCCCCCCCAATGCACCTGTGTATGAATATTAGTTTATGTAAGTGCTTAGGCACAGAAAAGAGGCGATGAGTGAATAGGCGCTAACGGTAATACATGGTTCATGAAGACCTTTAGCCACCATTTACACCCAAAAGAAGCCGCAACGAGCCCAGATGCCAGCAGGTGGCCTTAGCTGAGTTTCTAGAGATTTATCTGAGATGCATGATTTGATTATGATAATTAAAAACTTAATTCCTGTCCAAGAACATTTATCTAATCATTTTATATTACATGACAACTTGCCTGCCGGTGTTTGTGTGTGTGTGTATCCTTGTTATTTTAAAAAGCATATGCGCCATCAATTTTGTTTAATCATCTGGCAATTCCATTTAAACAAATGCAAAGACATATTCTCTAAAAGCTGTGTGTGTGTGTGTGTAAATTGCATGTAGGCCTATGCATTAGAAAGAAAGGTGGTAAAAAAACGTTGTTAAATTACCATTCCCATCATCTTTTATCATGATTGTCATCATCATTCTCATTAGCATCATCATTATTGTGATAGCTGGAATAATTCATTGTCAGTCGAAATGGTGTGAGAACATTCAGTGACGCGCGCGCATGTGTGTCTCTGGTCGATCACTCAGCCAGACGTGGGGATCAATGCAGTCAAGTACCAGTCTGATGGATAACACTGCACGTAAAGATCCAGGCTGCACTGAAGTGTGTGCGCGAGCATTGGATGTGTTTGCAGGGACTCGTGTTCTTCTGTGTATATAAATGACAGAGAGACAAACAGCCAATCTGTCTCAGTGTGTTTGTGCATCTGAGAGAGTGAAAGGAAAGGACAGACTTGTCAGTGTTTTGTTTCAGTGTGTGTCTGTGTGAAACATTGATTACCACAGTGAGCAATCAGCAGTGGCTTGAACTAACAGACAGGCACAGAGCGGGCCAGCGAGTGTGTCCGTTGACCACGCGTGGCCCATTAAGCAGCAATCAACCTTCTCCAACCTGCTTAGCATTCCAGCAGGATGCCTGCCTGCCACAAAGCCAACGCATGACTGTAGTGAATGTGGTCAGGTTTGGCAGGGGAAACAAAAGGGCTGCGGGGCAAAACAATAGAGTTAGACCGAAGCATGAATATCCACACAGTATGTGCAGAATCACATCTGCATTTTATAGGCTGGGAAGCAAGAATTGATACATTTAAGGTGATTTAAATTTGGCCTCCAGCATTTTTTGTATTTTATTGAGCTGCCATAAATGTAGCAGACATAAGAGAAAGATTTAGAAAGAGGCGGGTTAGAGGCTGATAGATCTTTATCTCCAGTGTGAGCATGAGTTCAGAAACAAAGAACCAGGAAAACAGTGGCAAAGCTTAACACCTCTACATCTGTTCTGCTGATATCCATCCACTTATGTACACTAATTAAAGATTATTTAGCTCTTCTGCTGGTATAACCCTTCTTCTTTTTCTTCTCTGGGTACTTACATTATGGGTCAACAGAGTGGATTATCTGCCTCCATCTCACACTATCCCTAGCATCCTCCTCTCCTCCACCAACAATCTGCATGTCCTTCTTCACTGCATCCATAAATGTTCTCTGAGCTCTTTCCTCTTTTTTTTTCCATCTTTGAGTATCTCTACATACAAGCAGCACAATGCATGAAATGCTAAAATCCGTGCCTGGACAGCAGTCTACAACCAGATAACTGTATAATACTTCTTATATCTTCCTGGAGAAAATAGGTTTCACTTTCTTCTACTTCTATACCAGCGCATGTAGAGATTTTGTTGTTTAGGAGAACACTGAATTGATTATGGTGCATAAACAGTGGGGGTAGAAATGATTTTGATGCCAGGACATAACCAGGGTGCTGATTGTAAAGAAGGAAAAAAGCCTTTGGATAGCGCTTTATTAGTTAACTCAAGATAAATGGAGGTATTAATGTATGAATGCCTTTATTGTATATGCTTAGATATGGAGGATGGAAGAAATATGGCAACACGTTCTTCTCTAATTAACATATAGACAATAGATTCTTGATTATTTTTGGTTTATATTTGAGGTAGAGAGAGAAAAAATACCTCTTTCTCCTCTATGCCTTTTGCCTGATTATAACTCATGCAGACACATCCCACCACAAGACGATGACCCCAATAAACTATGGAAATCTGTGTCTTTCATTGATCTCCAGTTTTCCCCTCTGCCTTCTCTTTCCTCTGGTTTGCGTTTTTTCGGCCCTGTCTGCTGCTATCTCTGCCTCCAGAGCTGCATGTTTCTAATCTGAAGCCACCGGCCTCACTAACCTGCTGAGTGTCTATCGCTCTATTGTTCGTTGCCTCCCTTCCTCGCTCTTCTTTTCTCTCTCCATCTCACCCTTACCACAGCCGTTTGAGACAGATGGCCATCATCCTTGAGCCTGCTTCTGTTGAAGTTTTCTCTTTGTTAAAGGAGAAGAGGCTCCAAACAGCCTCACTCACCCACACACCTACACGGCCCTGTCTACTCGTTTCTTTTTTCTGCCCTTTTATTTTTTAAAACAGGTCTTAAAGTCTTTCACAACTCCTGTTGGAGCTCCTGGTTCATGTTAAGGGTCCTTGATTCACTATTGATTAAAGCCGTGCAGCTGTGGAATGTGAGAACGTAACAAAAGCTGAGATTTCTGACTAACATTGTGCCGAGGTATGATTAACTTTCCAAGAAAAATAAAGAAAGCTATTCATCATCGAGTTTTCTGAGGTAATTTCATTATTAAATCAGCTGAACTAAGGCTTATAAAATTCTTTAACTTAAAATGAGCTCAAACTCAATTACTATGGGGTAATTAAATTCATGTGACTTATCCTTTGACTTTTAACTTGTTAGTTCGACTGCTCGAAGCACTGCTCGCTCAAGATGATGAAACTGAAGTTGAGTGCTTAGGTTTACTTTTTCTTTTTATCCAATTAGTTTGCATATTTTGTTTGCATGATTCATCAAATTTCATAGTGGAAACTGCTACAAGTCCTAATCAATAATAAATGATTAATTTCATGGTAAGCCGCTACTGTCATCACTGTTAAAACATTATATAGTCTTCTATTCTACTTTAAGCTCATAAAGCTCGAGTTACACATGCATGGAGAATGGTTGCATTTCCTTCTAGCGCTTATGACTGGTGAAATTAGTCGCAAAATGTGTTGTGGAAGCACTAACCAACTACTCGCTGAGAGGTGGCGAAACTTAATTTGCCTTCAAGGCAGGTTGTGCCTTACTACTGGAACCAACACCTTTCAAAAAGTGCAACATTTACTTTGAAAGCAAATGTTCTCCATTTACATTCTGCCTGACATCTTCACAAATCCACTTCCACTTAGCAACCAGTTTGCAAGTATTTGGAAACTGGTTGGCACCTTCCATGCAAACTACTGGAGACCAGAACATTCTGCTATTGACCAAAACAGTTGCTTTGGCATGTTTGCGGTGCAGCACTGCATACCTCTTTGAGACCAATTTAGTATTAGCCAGCAAACTCCAGCTACCACTTGCCAATCTGTAGGGGAATGCAAATCTTTCTATAGCAACTGCATGACTGCAACTACTTGCAACCTGTCTGTTAATATTCATTTTTCCATGAGGTTGCAGACCAGCCTTCAGTCTTCTGTGACTGAGGACTAACATCCACCAGATTCACCACTGAACATGGGTTAGGGTTAGTTTGCGTTTTGCTAAAGAAGCCTAGTTTTGGACAAGAATCAAATTTCCATAATTCCAGAAAAGCTGAAAATTCCACACACAGCGAAAATCCTACCTTAATTGTTGCCAGCAACATGGTAGCTGTAAAGAGGTCAAAGTATGGGTTTCCTAGATTTCTGTCATATATTCTGGCATTCTGAAAACACGGCCACCGTTTCAAATAATGAGGTCAGAGTATACTGAAGCAATCTCCATGAGCCAAGAGCTCGAGACGTCAAACTGCTCTATGCACTTGGTTTCACAGCCACTATTGTCTCTACTTCATTGCAGGCACATAGCACGGCAGCCCCAATCACATGCTTTCAAAATATAAAAATTGTGGGGGGCAGCCAATTAGAACAAAGTTGTCTTAAAAGGAGTTGGAAGGGAGCTCAAACACATTGCTTTAGAGTGAATGAACTGCAGAAAAGCTCAGTGATAAAAAAAAAAAGATTATTTTAAAATGTAAATCACACAAAGACACTCCAGTAGAGTCTAATAATAAAAATATGGGTCTAGAAATTAGCATAATAGCTACCCTTTAAAAAGATATGTCGTGCACAGCATCCTTGAAAATATTGCGATCATAAAACACCCTCAGGTTTCTCAGATTACTGAACAGATTAATCAAAAAGCTTTAAAGTATGGCTCCATACGATTGCAAGTATGACATTAGCCAAAAAAACACAGATACATTTATCACAAAGCGCCAAGAGTTCTTGGAAGTCGTTGATGTGAGCACCGAGAAAGAATGCTGTCACTGAAACCCGCAAAGGTCACCATCTGTTTATCTACATCTCTGAGACAGATTTTCTCACTGACTATCAGCTCTGTGATCGTCTCTGCGACGGTGACATTTACAGGTATGAAGTAGGAAATGTACCTCACTCCTGAGGCGCTCACGTCGAGAGCCGGCTGAAACGTTAGAGGAAGAGAGTCTATCTTTAATCGAATGTTTTCACACACGCTCGGGGAAGAAACGCTGTGCACATCCTATTACGCTAATGCGGGCGTTCATGCAGAATCCTGGCATGGACACTGGAAGCAAGAACAGCAGAAAAAAAAGCTGGTATGAAATTGCAATTATTAAGCTGGCATCCTCCGGCTTTTGAATCACTTGCAAAATACCAGTGTGCGCTGTCTCAGAGAAGTAATAATCATTTCAATAACTGCACAGAAAAATGTTTTTTAATGATGGCAGGCGCATGTCAGTGTGCTGACAACAGCTGGCAAGTGGGTGGATATTTGAGATCAGGTGCAGATTGTCTAGAGATTGAGATTTATAGGGATGAATCTGGCTTTTTATTATTAAAGGAGGTGCTGTAAAGAAGTGAATACATAATTAGAAGCACTTAAGGAAAGTGGATAATCTGTTTTGCTGTTCTTTCAAAGTCGGTACAAGTAACTTACAAGTGGGAGAAATGTAGCGTCTCAGTTTGCCAGCAGCTTCTCCATCCTGTCTTTGATTTTTCACCCTGAATTTACAAAACTAGAAAACTGTCATTTAAAAGTTTAAGTGGTCAGTTTGTCCTCACTATGAACACTAATTTACTCAGTTATCCTAAATGCTATCAGCTGGTAGCTGATGCATTATGTCCATAAAGACAACCGATCAAGTGCTGAAATCACTGCACACAAAGGAAATGACTGATTCTTGAATCATTGTTAGAAAATGGTTAAAATAGAAAAAGAAAAGAAAAATGGAAGAAAAATGAAAGTTACAAAAAGTAAAATGAAAGAAAATCTGACTTGACTTGTTTTGGGTGCTAACACACTGCTGCTCAACTTTTCTTCGAGTACTCCAGATAGGTAAAAATGTTCTTTCCATGTTTCGTGTCGGCTCCACAGTTTGACACGTATCTTACTGTGTGAAATTAGGATGTGCTCGATAATCTATGTATTTTTAAAATTTTGTTTCCCAAAGTGTGCCTCCCTCTTCTATATATATATAAGTAAAACAAACCAACTCTTGTTCGCTGATGTTTTAAAGTCGCTTAAGACTATAAATATGCTATTGACACATAAGCATTCAGCAGAGAAGAGTTGTAAATTTTACTTGTATGCAGGTGTTTCATGCTGATGTCATTTACAAATATTGTTGACTTACCATAGAGGATGTTGATAAGGGAGATCGGCATAACCAGGATCCCTACGAGCATGTCTGCCACAGCCAGTGACCTCAGAAAGAAGTTGGTGGCATTCTGGAGCTTCTTTTCCAGCGACACCGCAAGGATGACCAGAATGTTTCCGCCGATCGTCAGCGCAATGATGACAAGTATGAGCAGCGCTGGCCAGTTTTTCTCTTTGATCACCGCCCTGCTCACAGACTCCTGGGTTGTTGAGTTATCCAGACCTAAACTCATGCCGGAAGCACCACCACCTCCGCTGCTGCTTCCAAGTCCTATCCCCCATGGGAGGGTTTGATTGAGATCTAATGGGTTGTTGCTCGGCCAAGCCATTCGACCCCTGACCTCCAAGGAGGATGTGGTTGTCCCGAACCCGCCAAGAAGAGCCCTTGCTGGGCCGCCCATTTCAAAGAGAAAATACTGAAGATTGGACAATCCACTTCAAAAGCATACAGAAGAAGAAGATGCACTAAAAATTAAGGGACACTTCTTTGAAGGATATCACCTACGGGTTGATCAAAAGTCATCCATGGGATGGGAAGAAAGCAGGAAAGGGAGAAATCTGGGGGACTGTGAATGACAGGGAAGCTGGGTTAGGGGGATAGGGAGAAAGTAGCTACAAGTGCTCTTGATTTTATTATTGTGTTGCAATAAATCTTGCTAGCTCCAAACAGCCTCAAATTGTTCTGTTAGGCTTATATCTCCCATTTCTGGCCAACAAATCATTGCCAGGGAGTTCTCAAGGTATGTGCTGAGCAAAACTGTCCCGAGTTGCTTTTTGGTGTTCAGCCACATCTACATCCAAATGGAAGTGAGACTTTAAGAGTTTTTAATTTACAGCTGCAAATTGGATGACTCATATCCATGGCTGCGAGCCACCATCGTCCTCCTCTGTCCCCCCAATCACTGTAGTCAGTTTGCCGAAGGGTATCAGTTGGTTTCCGTATCTGCATTCAGCTTTGAACCTTGCTTTTGTGAATGGACAGGTGTTTATCCGAGATGATGGTTAGGGCGAACTGTGGAAAGAAGCAATGGAAGAAAAAGGAAAAAAAACGATCAGATCATCTAGTTTGAACTTCCTGAATGCACAAGTGGTCTTCACCCAGTCATTCATCATTTGAGAATAAATCAAACCTTTCTCTCTTACATTCCTTCTCGTCTGTCTTGATATATTCTTGATATATTCCCCCTTTCCGATTACTTTCCTTCCATCCATCCATTTACTCCATTCATCCACTCCACTCCCTCAATCTCACACAATAAATTTCCATTTTTTCTTTCTTTAAATCTTTTGATCTTCCATCCATTCCTTCCTCCCTCTTCAGCCATCCATCAACCCGCCCACTCATCTCTTCTTCTGTCCTCCATTTTCTCCACTTCCCTCGCCCTCCAAGTGATCATCCACCAGACTAATTTAAGAATTTGTCTGCACTCCTCAAAAAAAAAGATTTGAAAAGAGCGTTAAACACTGTGCTCATTTAAAAATATACTAAAGATAAAAATCCAACAGATTCCTTGATGTTTACTCGTTCACATCACAGCGTGTGTGTGTGTGTGCGCGCGCTGAAGTTTTGGCTATCCTCTCTATTTACCCTTACCAGTCAGACAGCTTAGTGATTTAGCACCTCATAAATGTCTTCAAGGAGAGGTGGAGGAGTCAAAGTTTACGTGTGTGTGAGAGTAAGCGTGCGCATACAGTAAGTCTTTGCCTGTGAAGTGCACAAACGACCAAAAACCACTGAGATGCGTTCTCGTTTGCGTGGGATGTTTAAGAATGAAATGCGAATAAGTGTGTGTGTGTGTGTGTTTACTTTTCTTATGTGTCCATTTGTGAGTGTGTATTTTGAGATAAAAAGCAAGCACATCTCCAGACGCAACCAAGCCTCCAGCTGAGATATTTTAGTGGGCGGCGAGTCTATGATAAAATCAGGAAGGCTAGAGTATGTCTGTCCATATTTTACTGAATGGTATATACACAATAATAAAAACTGTGCTTCTTTTTTTCCCCACTGTGCGGGTCTGTTAGCATTAGTAGTTTTTCAATACTTGTAAGTGTATTCATTTGTCTCTGCTTTGCACTTATTTAAATTACTAGATGAATCGTCGAGGTGCAAACACAATTATTCATTCAGATTACTGTTGTGTGTGTGTGTGTGTGGGTGTGTGTGTGTGTTCCAACTTGTGTTGTTTATAAAAACAACACAGCCTTGTACCTAAATGACAAAATAAAACATGCTATTTGCAGGAGCTTGGAAAGATAAGAGGCTGGACTTCTTTAAACCTCCTAAGACCCGAACTCGTTCATTGCATACATTTTTAATTTCTCTTTGCTATTTGGGCTGATTGGGACCTGATGAATGTAAAAACAACAAATTACCTGATTTTTGTTTCTGAGAAAAATGAGATCCACATATGAGGACATTTGTTTAAAATTTTGATCGAACAGTGGCAGTATAATGTCCTCGTATGTGGATATCAGGCACTTGTAGAGCAAAATTTTGTATTTTGCTTTAGACAACCCAAAATGTGATGTCCACATATGTGCACACCAGGTCCTAGGAGGTTACGTTTCTTGAAGACACATTTTTTGAGATCCCTTCCCAGATGCCTTAATGCCCACTCATATCTTGGGTCATCTGTTCTCAGTAAGTCACATGATAGAGTAGGGCAAGGTCTCACATAGGGTTCACCTGAAACCTTGGCTGATAGTGACCCACACTCGTTTTCACACCTCTGCTCATGTGATTAGGCAGATGATCAATAGTGGGTCAACAACCCTCTTATGGACACTCCCAATAGGGCTTAAATATCGCTCTCTACTGCTCAGGAAGCTTCTTGGATGAGAGGTGAAACGTTTTCAAGAAGCTTAAAGAAGTCCAGCCCCTTTCCTTTCCAAGCTCCTTAGACTATGATCACCTGGATGACTGAGAACCTTCAAAAACATGCTATTTACAGCCTTGTCTGAAATTATGACCCCTGAACCGAGTTTAAAGTAGATACCTACCAGTTTACCTTAAACCACACCCTCCCCAACTGGTCTTCGATCATATTGAATGCAGTGATTGGACCTTAGTGGTTTTGTTTTTTGCTTCGCTTTTGCTTATTATACTTTATACACTTCTTTTCTTGTTTTTCCACTAAACTGACAGAATAGCACATTATTATTCCCACGGTGGCTGGGTTGCTGTCAAATTACACCATTTGGGATCATCGTATAACAACCCGTCTAACTCCGACCTGTGAGTGTGGATTTAAACACACTGGGCAAGTGTCATTTTTCAGCTCGCTGGGTTAGTTGGGCCAATGGGCAGATGAGGGGGCATGCACTGTTGTCTAAAAAAAGCAAGTATTTACTACCAGGCCACATGCCAATCAGTGGTATCCTCTGCTCACTTTGGTAGTTGCTGCAATTGCCTGCCTAAAAGTTGAGAAATGGTTATCTCAGGTGCCGCCCACTTTACATCGTCAGGGGTTATTCGCAAGTAGTGCGGTCGCTTGAGGTTGCCAGATCTCATTGATTTTCTGTGGTGTGTGGTTGCCACGTCGCTGCCAATTGAGTCCGCCGTGGACGCAGCTTTAGGCATTAAAATCTGCTGGGTTAGGTTTAAAAAATAAACGCAAGAGTTGCCATGGCTTATAAAACAGGTTTTTTCTGGTTGCCATGGTGACACTTGCTTTTTCTACAGAACATACATACTTTTGAGACAAAATATGTTTCCTATTGAATTGCATTACTTACAGATTTGTGCTCACTAACATAAACGTAATTCCTTTTTATTTGTGACTATTTCACACACGTGAGACCGAGCTGGACTGAAGTCACCTCTTTGAAAGTGACACAAATACTTTCTTGTAATTTCTTATACCTCTGATCTGCATCTACTATGAGAAACATGCACTTGGTCATTCACAGGTGTCTGCAGGCTGCAAAGAACTAAAACAGGAGCCCACATGTCCTACTCTTTTTAGGCATGGTTGCCTTTCATCATACCAGAGCATGACTGCCTGTGAGGTTCAGTTAGATTTTTCTACAACTACCAATAATATTGAGAACTCTCTAAACATTTGGAGTGAGCTATAGAGACCAAAGCGTTTGGCACAGTGCTCACTACAGTCCAGCTGCATCAGTTAGTGCTCTTTAAGTTTAAATACCCTTCTCCCTAAAGTTTGTGCTGTATAAGGAAACTTTCTATGAACGCAGGTGCAAAAAATGTCGATACCTTTCAGTCTCTAAATTGACACTCTGCCTCTTTAATATGTGATTACTTTTTTAGCCCTAAAAGAGGGCTTAGCGCTAGCACATATGGTCAGGTCTTAGCCACAAAGACCTAGAGACTGACCGGTTTGCAGTTCCCTGTGCAGCCAGCGGCCATTAAACTGTTTGGTGATGGTTGCTGGCAGCCAGTAGATGACATTGATAGCAAAGAGGTACTTAGTCTTGCACCAAAAACCTCCTTGCCTTCTCTCTAAACTCTTGCCAACTGCTGAGCGGTAGTGAAACTGTGAAGAATGAAACCGGAAACAGCCAGCAACCATCAGCAATTATTTGTCAACTGGTTGGGGAAAAGAATTTTTCCTTAACAACTGGAGGTTGCCAAGGTGTTGCTGACTGATTTCGAGGCCTATGTGACTAAAGCGTGAGAAAATCTGCCCCCAAGCGTTGGCTTTGTTGCGCTTCCAAAAGAGAAACTTTATCACAAATTTTAACACTGGTGGGACAGTGAGGCAATCGGTGCCCAAGAACACCTGGTAACACCCATAATGGCAGTCCTGAGGTTATAACACATTAGAAAGGAGCACTCTACTCTTTCCTCTCTCACACACAGTTTTTTATAATGTGACTGAAAAAAAGAGAAAAGAAAGAAAAGCACAGAGAACATCAGAGTTCATGAGT
This sequence comes from Pelvicachromis taeniatus, assembly GCA_015108175.1. Classification (NCBI taxonomy): domain Eukaryota; kingdom Metazoa; phylum Chordata; class Actinopteri; order Cichliformes; family Cichlidae; genus Pelvicachromis; species Pelvicachromis taeniatus. Next base: position 48,592 of record VURO01025387.1, read on the forward strand.
CCATTTTCTTTGTGGTGTATTTGGGGTCATTTTGGAACATACTCTTCTTTCACATGCCTTTGAGCAATTTAAATTATTTAGCACAGCTATTTTCAGAGCTTGGGCACAGGTAGCTTTCACACCAGATACCATATCCACTCTTTCAAGAGGGCTAGTGCTCAGTATGCTGACATGCACACAGATCAGGCAACCTAGACTTTTTGAGGAGCAGACATGATCTACCACGGTACACAACACCTGTTATTTATCCTTGTCATGTAAATGGGTTTATCTCATTTATTGATATTTGGTGAACTGAATGAGTTTCCAGTATAACCAATCTCTGCCCAAAAAACTGACACATAATGTCTCACAAAACCTCAAAGTGGAATCTTTGCATTTCTGCTTCAGCAGATGTTTGTGTCATCCAGGTCTTGGTTGTCGAAGGAGCGTGGAAAAAAGCGACTGGCCCTCTTAGAACTGAAGAAGCCTCTTGGATGAGAAGTGAAACATCTTCAAGAAACTGAAAGAAGTCCAGTCGCTTTCTTTCCTAGCTAATTAGCCTTTACAGAAAATTTATTAAAAGACTTATGTAGCAAACTCATTAACAGAATGTGTCAATATGCTACCTATTGAAATTAAAAATGTGATTAAGTGTATAAATGTTGCATTAAATTGCATTTCCTTTGTTTGGCGGTTGACGCAATGTGATGACATCATAACATAAGATGCATAATTCAGCTTATGTGACTATGAATTGACACAAAGCTTTTATATGGAGCATAAATTAGGTGCCATTTTAGCCCATTGGTAGGTGGGTGCTAGGCAACATAATGACATCATAATAGACAATGTAGAGTCTAAGATACCTGTGTGTTAACTTTCTTTGCTCAACTCCGATTTATTTACATTGTTATGGTGATCACCAGTGTTGGTCAAGTTACTTGAAAATAGTAATTAGTTACTCCAAGAAAGTAATTGCGTCACTTGACTGATTACTTATTTTCAAAAGTAATTAGTTACACTATTACTTTAAAAAAAACATGATACAAAACCTGAATGCGTAATAAAACAATGGACCTTTCAGCCCAATTCTTTTTTTCTGCATAATCCATCATATAAAATTGAATCAAATCTCTTGTTACAACTTGTTTTATTAGTTTTAATCATTTAACTTTATGCACATTGCATCAAGCAGTATATAGGCAACAGTCTTTGACTTGCCCAGTGCCGCGGCGGTCATGTCAGTGGGGGGGATCCGGGGATTTCTCTGTGAATTTCACATTCCAGTGACAGCGTGCTCGGTGCTTGCTCAGATTTGACGTTTTTTGCTGTAGAAAGAAGTTTTCTTTGTACACTAAATATTAGACAGTGTATTTCCCCCTCAAAACTGCATCATTTTAATAGAAACATCCCAGACACCTGTATTAAATGTGGGGTGGATAAGGGCTCTTTATTTCATTGCATATGGGAGTGCACACATGTGAAAGTCTTTGGGAAAAGGGTAAGGCACGCTCGTACATCATTGTCATGAGACACTCTCACAAACAAAATCACAGTTTAGTAATGCAGTTACGCAGCGTGCTTACGGGAAAGTAACTGTTATCTAATTACCCTTTTGCAATAGTAATCACTTACTTTCCTTGTTACTTGAAAAAAGTAATCAGATTACAGTAACACATTACTGCCCACCTCCGGTGATCACAGCTAAGCTAAACAACCAAACTTGGGTTTAGGATTTTGAGTTTAGAAGATGAAAAAAGGCTGTTTGAAGCATAAAAGTGAAGGATGCAGACAGATTTGGTATATGCTCCAATATTAATGACTGCCTCTCCACTCAGACCAAATCATAATGTAATCTCACCACCATTTAGCTCCTGGTAGGGCTTTAGTCTGGACTATGGGGTCATATTTCATAGATTTGAACAGCAAGACCAGGAAGAGCACATTATAGAGGAGGCTATTATGATTTACTGATTATTTCTTAGGACAACATAAAGTCAATGAAACTTTTGAGCGCTGTCTTTTCTTGACTAATCAAACAAACAAAGATAAACAGCACTATAATAACGTGCGCTTTAAAATTCTACCCTTGTAAAATGAAAAAGGCAACACAGAAAACCGAGGCCAAGAACTTTAAATCCAGTCGAGGGATAGAATTATACATGCGATTACGGATTGTGTGTGAGTGCGTTTATCACCAGCGCGCTGCTTTGTGTGTAACGGACAGGCTGCTTCCTATCGCCTCCTCTCAGGGAGAGTATCAGCATAGTTCACAGGAAACTAAACAGCGCTGCAGGCAAGCCATTTAACTGGTCTGACAAAGCAGCAATATGTCACGGAGCGAGAGAGAGGGAGAAGACAACGAAGAGAGGGGAGGAGGAAGAGGAGAGGAGGAGGGAAGTTGGACAAAGCAGTGATTGGAGAGATAAAGGAAAAGTGATTGAAAGGAGAGGAAAGAGATAAAAGGAATGAGAAAGCGAGGGAGGAGGGACGCGCATGAAACCATGAGTCACCCCGACTGAAGCCAATTTCTCGACTCCACACGACAGTAACTTGTTATTCTACCAGTGATTATCTTTTTTATCTGGAAACTAGAGTGAAAGCACACAGTTCATTAGTTTCAAACCAAAGATGAGATGCGGGTCTCAGCTAACCAATCACATCACATGTAGATTAGGCTCATAATTGGTGTTGTGACTGTAGAACGCATTCGGGCCCACATCCTGGAGAGAGTTACGCAGACACGGCTGGGGACTCGCGGCAGAGACGCGGCACAGACGCCGCCGCGGTTGCTGACGCCTTCCACCGCGGGGAAAATAAAACTGCGCAGCACTTCTGTTTATTTAAGCCATTTCTGCTCCGCGCGATAAAACAGCAGAGGGGGGGAAGGAAAATGGGATGGGGGGGATTTTCTTCTTATTAGTGTGCCCTACAAAGCAAACTCTAGCTGCCTTTTTTTTTGTGTGGTTTGAGGCTTAACATTTAAGGGTTTATGTCTCCCTAACAATAAACAGCGTCAGCTATGTATTTACCAGCTATATGCTGGTAAATGCCAACTTCTGTGGCAACATTTTGTACTGGGGCAGCAGCAGGTGGTTCGCCTTCCCTCTTTTCTCTGCTCACAGGTCTACTTTTATAGGCTTTGCAGGATAAAAGATTATTTTGGTGCAGTTGTGAAGTGACTGCGACCAAAGTTAGTGTTCCTCGTACTTCCTGGCCACCTTAATCCTTTGCGGTTGCTCTCAGCGATGAGATGAATTTTTTTTAATTAAATGGAAGATTCAAAATGGTCTCAAAATATGCTGACACGTACATTTTTATGTATGGTGGACTTTTACTGTAAGGGATGTTAACTTGTGTTTTGAATGTGGAAAGAAAACCTCAGTAACACGCGTTGTTTCTCCAGACTAAAAAGTGTAATAAATGAGAGGCGGCACTGTGATAAAATGACTGTTTGCGGAGCTTTTTGGAAAAACTCCAGGATGAAACTGTGTTAATGTTAAAAAATGATCTCAGTTTAGCGTTGTGTGAGTTTTAGCTTTGGCAGCATCAGCTTTATTGCTTTCGTATTTTGTTTTACTGCAAATTATCGTTCGATTTAAAACTTTAATACAGAAAAATGGAGTCTAGGATTGGAGGGATGTTGAATGCACTTTGCGGAAGATTTTAATTTGATTTTCTTGCATTTTCTTTTTACTTTGCTGATATTAGAAGTGAAAAAAAATTGATGAAAAAAAGCAGATGGTAGATTAAATGATTGCCCCCCCTCTACATCTGCTGTCTGCATTTTTGTGAGGAACCTTGGAGTCATTAAGCAGATAAGCAGAGCTTTTCCTTTAACATGCACATTATATATATAACTGAGAATCCCTGTTTTAATCAGTGCAATGGCTGGACTTTCTGAAATTACTAGAACTTGTTGTGACGGGGTATGGCTTGTGCGCGGCTGCTGAGGAGGATGAGACACACCGGAGCTCCATCAGCTCATCACGCCGCCGTATGTTATCAGAACAAACAAGTGGAATAAAGAAAGTGTGTTAAACGAGCAAACTTTGTGGTCGGGTCTGTCATTCCCGTTACACTTGTAAGTACTTATTGCTGGGAAGCTTTGGGATGATCCAAAATGTTGCAGGAAGAACACTGATAATTGCCACCTTGTTAAATCCAGAATTGAAATTAAAACTCATTCCATGGCCTGGATGATCAGGTCCCATCATAACTTAAAAATGTCATATAATCCCAACAGAACACTCTGCCTGCTGGCTTACTTGAGTTTCCTTGAATTTCTAAAAGCTGATTTGGAGGCAAAGCCTTCAGTACAAAATAAAGATAAAGAACGCACGAGGAAACTAAAAAGCCACTTGCTAAACTGAAACCAAAGCAGAAAAAAATGGGGGAAATGAACACCCGAGGACACGAGGGAAAGGTGACTGATATTCTGACAAAGGGAGACTGAGACACAAGTGGAGACGAGTGGGGAAAAACACACAGCAGAACAGAATTAAACCAAGGAAGCAAAACTAACCGCAATGCACATGAGATGAGTGATCACCAAAATAAAACCGGAATAATGACCGCTGAGACTGAGCTAAACAAACATGGAGACACGATGAACCACATACAGGGGACGCTAGGAAGAACATACAGAGACAAGACTTAGATGAACACAGACAAGAAAAGAAAGTAAGAGCTGGAAACATAAATAACTAAACAAAGAAACACTGAAAATACTAAACTACAAGAGATATAACAGGTGTTCTAGAATAATAAAAGAAAAGTAAACTTAACCTAAAGATATTCAAACAGAACCTGAAAACTCAAACGCCACAAAACTCTTTGCCTGAAGTTGTAGAGTCTTGTCTTCCACTGTAAAGTGCAAGTGAAACATCTGATGGTGTGCCCTGACACCCAGTGTCGGGATAGTAACGGAATACATGTAGCGACGCTACGTATTTAAAATACAAAATACGAGTAACTGTATTTCGTTACAGTTACCGATTAAATAGGTGATAATTAGAATACAGTTACTTTGTTGAAATAAATGGATTACATGGCGGTCTTTCATATGTTACTCTAGCCCCACTCTAATTTTGCTAATTGAACGCATTCCCGGAAACCCAAACAAAACACGCAATAAGAGGCTCCAATGTAAGCGTCCTGTTAATGTTGGTGGCGTCAGTTACACAATGGACCCGGAGCCAGCACAACAGAGCCAGCAGTGCACGGGCAGGAATGAATTACAACACCGCTTCATATTTAAAGAAGAAAGGGAAATCTGACCGTGCAATGCAAACTCTGTTTGTCAGCAACCAAGCTGCTGTCAGCGTCAAAAGACGGCAACCTAAAGAAACATCAGGAAGTGAGTTCTTTTTCAAAAACTTAAAAAACGTTAGCCTACTGCAGCTACCTTGTTTTAGTTGTGGTAGCTACCTGGGTTATGTGCCACTTCTGTATCTTCAGTGTACTATTGCTGTGTGATTTATTGCTATTACTGAAGGCTACTTGCCACCAAGCTAACATCTTAACTTATATTAACACAAGTCTTTGCTCCTCTACAGTAAATATATTGTCTATTCAGGGAGATTTGGGCTTAACAGCAAGTTGGTAGAGGAGAACAAACAAGAATTTGCAGGATGTGATTGCTACATTCATGTAGTTGTAAAAAGCACCACAATATATTATGAAATCCAAAGTTTTCAGAATATGTTACTCACACTGAGTAACATAACGGAATACGTTACAAACCAGATTTTGGGGTATGTATTCTGTAATTTGTAGTGGAATACATTTTAAAAGTAACCTTCCCAACAGTGCTGACACTGCATAAATAAAACCGAATCAACAGTTAAATATTTGCTTTTACACGAGTATCCCGGGACAACAAGCAGCAGCACTCATGTGCCATGTTGTTTTTAGAAGCCTGTGCATAGGTGCATGAATGGGTCCACATCCTTCCACAGGTGGTTCTGTGAATGCAGACTCTACACAGGGATTAACTGAAGCTTGAACCCTGGAACATCTTGCTTTAAACAGTACTAATCACTGAGCCAACCATGCATGAAATTACAGTGCAAATAACTACGCCTTGGTTGCTACTGAGAAAACCTTCCAATGCTTTAGCACAGTTGAGCGTCATCTTGCAGACCTTACTGTTTTTGGAGTGGATCACAAACCATCAAAGTTTGAGACCTGCACAATCATCAGATCAGATTCTGTGGTTTTTAATGGCTTTTTTGTGTTTTGCTTCCATTCCTGCTCCAAGCAAATTGACGTTCCACCTTCATTAAACACTTATGTGCACTTCAACTGCAGACGTTTTTTTCCCCCTCTTCCCAGAAAGACCACGGACATAGTGAGAATTTAAAACAGAAGAAGTTAAATGAGTTGACTGTGTATTAATTCACTGTGTGGTGCTGTAGGAACACATCTTGTTCATCCATGAATTTAAAGTCAAATCAACAAAACTGGGAGAGTTTTCGCCACAAAAGCAGGAAAGCGAAGCGCCGCATCGCGAGTACAGCTTTAAGGCAGCTTTATTGAGAAATATTGAGCAGTCTGAGCTGTGCAGGTGGAGGTGTCTGTGTTTTTTCAGTGTGGTAAGGTTACAGAGGAAGAAAAACACGAAGAAAGAAATGAAGCCGCAGAAACAATGGGGAGAAAAGAGAGAATGTAAAGACAGAGAGCAAGAGCAGCATCGGTAAATCCGGTCACTTACTTCTACCTCACCTCCCAATCGATGTGCTTGACCTTTTCTGTTTTCTCGGTTATCAGCAGTGGCGAGTCTCTCCGTCGTCGCCTCTCTCTTTGGCTCTCCCTCCTGCTGTACCAAAACCTCTGTCATCTGTCACTCTGCACCTCCAGAGCGAGGGATCAGCAGCATCATCCATCTGCCTGCAGTGAAAGAGGGAGGAAAAGGGCAAAAAAGAAAAACGAGGTATTGACTTTTTGATGCTCATTTGTGAAACATTTCAGTTCAAAACAGAGGTAAAAGTGAGTGAAAACACAAAACCACAGTAACTCCTACACACACCCACACTCCAGCAGCAACACCACAACTCAATGTACCATTAATCTTCGGTTCTTTCATCCAGCACAAGCACAGTGGCATTGAATAAAGATTTCTATTATTTTTTTTAAAGTATTTTTAGGAGCTAGAAACACTAGAAAAACAGTAAAAGGCACTTAGCTAAGTGCATGTTGTGTAGTATGTTATGTGGAATAAATTACAAAGCGTCAATGTGAAATAAGACAAATCCTATTTAGGGCTCCGCGTTTGCCTGTGTTACTAATATTGCTGTTGAGTATGTGAGGATAATAAACAAACTCATTATATGTCGTGGGCCGCACGCGACTCACATTGATCTCTGACTGGTTGGCCCGACCAGAGGAGCTCTCCTTTCTGTCAGTAAAAGAAGGTTATCTGCACATTTAATCCCTGAAATATCGTAATATAAAAAAAATAACAACAATAATAATAAAAGAGTATGTTTTAGTGTTTCCACATGATAAAGAAATACTGCTGTAGTAAATGAAGGCACTCTTTCAGCAAGACTCTTTGTGCATAAATTGTTAGAAATGTGTAAAATTACAGTTGCAGTGCCGATCGCTCATTTGCCAAATGCTTCTGTAATTATAAACTGAAAATCTCTGTTCTGTTATTTGTTTATTGTTGACCCGCTGTAAAAAAAACGAACACAAAAGAACGGAGATTTTGATGGTCAGTGGTAGAAAAAAAACACCTAGTAAATCTTCTGCTATCTAACTTTTGATGTACTGTGTGAAGGAAAAGCTGAAAATCTTCTTAAAATATATTTAAAAACGTTTTCAAAGCAATCCAGTGGGCTGATTGGGAGTCTTTGCTGGGACAATTATGGCCCTCAGGCCTTATGTTTGACAAAAAAGCTGCACTGAGAATATACAATTCAGTTTAATTCAGTTTTATTTACCTTTCCTACCTTTCCTAAACTGCAAAAATATTCAAATTTATGAGTCTTTAGAGTTGGAAGTAGTTTTCTCCTTAGGGTTTCTGAGCTCTGCCTTAGAGATAAATTGAGTCTCTCGGTCAGTCAGGAGGTGCTACTGGTCCTCTGTATAATCAGTCACGACTGAGGCACCAAGTCGATGCCTCCTAGGTTAGGTGTTTCCAGCATGGTATACTGGGAGGAGGCCCCAAGGTAGACCTAAGGCACACTGGGGAGATGAGATGTCTCGGCTGGCTTGGGAATGCCCTGGTTGTCCCCCTGGAAGAACAGGAGGAAGTGGGGTGGTAGGTCGGGGTGTCTCTGCTTAGACTGCTGCCCCCATGACCCAAAACCAGATAAGTCACACAAATGAATGGATGGACGGGCGGATTACGCCGCAATTTTTAACCAGCAACCCACAATTTAAAGCACCTCGAGGCAACTGTTGTTGTGATTGCCATATAAATAAACTGAATTAAACTGAAATAAATTTAACACATTAAGAAAACAATAACTTACTTTCAGTAAAGTTTTTTTTCAAAACTGGATGAAAAAAAAGTGGCAAAACTCCAACAATCACTCAAACTAAGTTGGGAAGAATCACATATGGTTCTTCGTTCTTTCTTTCTTAAACAAATTTAGGTTGATCACTCTTGATGATTCTGAATGATTCTTAAAACTTCCCACAAACCTCACTGAAACAATAGGGATGACTTCCAGGTGTTCAAATCACATTACCACCAATCAGCATCCAGACCTGTGTACAAGCAGTTCCCACATGTGTAACAGCGATGCTATTTGATGCAGCTCTGGCATAAAAATCAAACGTCGTGCTCCATGTGGCATGCGTTGGATGGATATAGATTGTGTATAAATGTCACACGGGTCATTTTCCATCAGTGCCGTCACTAAGCCATGAGGCCACATAATGGACTGGACAGATGGAGCAACAACAACAACATAGACTGGCTGGCGTCAGTCTGCCCAGGCGGGTTAAATAACAGAAAGAGGCACTGAAAGAGTTAGAAGCAAAAGAAACCCACTGTTAAAAGCTAACATTGAAAAGCTACCCTGGCAGAAGATGACTGTACGTGGTGTTGCAGTTTAACGAATATAGAGCCAATGCATTATCGTGAAACGGGAGGTTCTGCACTGCTCGATTTCTCTTGACGAAGCACCTGGATTAGCACGTTTTCTGTCAGTAAAGAAGAGCAGAGAGGATAAGCGGAATATCGTTCTTGGCAGACAAATTAATGGGACATTCAACACTCCAAACAGAAATCCTGACACTCTGCAATAACTAAACATTTAAATAGGATCCAAAAGGCAGTTATCTCACAGCGAGCCAAGCTTATGTAAAAGCCTATCCTTCACAGCTGAAAGTGTTACAGAAGGAAAAAAAAAGTCATAATTAAGTCTGTAATATAATCCCAAAACACCTAAATCCCACAGAAAATTATTTTTCTTACAGGTCCCTTTCCTTTGACTCCATTATACCATGCGTACATGTTCTTATAGCCTTGGGAGCCTCACATAAAAGCAAATACATTCAAATATATGCAGGAAGAGGAAACCAACAGGCTCGAGGCATGAGAACCGAAGTGGCATGATTGACATTTGGGATGAATTCACAGAGCGCCTGCTAACCACAGCAACAGCTGGTAAAAGTGACACACAGACATCACCAGATGCCATTTTGGCAGAACTGAACAAAGCTAGATTGGAAACGTGAAGGATCCAAAGCCAGCTTTATGATGGAGCTCCTCTGATGTTTGGGAAAAGGAAGCATTTTGATTTATGCTTCAGCAGGAAAAACCTAAGCTGTAACTTTCAACGTCGTTCAGTCGTTGACTCGAAGCATAGCTCTGCTTCTCGGGAGGTGCATGTCAGGTTACTTGGAAGGTTACGGCATAGGGTTAAAGGGGATTTCCAGTTACATCGTAAGTCACGATGTAGATTTTCCACTGAAGCATTTTTCAGGCATAAGGCTGCTTCACCACAGCAGAGAAGTACAGCGTCTGCGTCTGCTTGCATGGAGAAACTCATTTTCCACTCTGACAAATACTTGTTTGTTCAGTTTGCATCTCACAGAAAAAATGCACAAGTGAGTGGAAGGACGGTGCACTAAGGAGACTCTCCTATAGGCTTCTATTTGACTTTAATGCCTTGCTTTCATACAGTAATTACTATGCACAACTTAGTAAAAGTGCAGGATTGTATCTTTACCACTAGTCTTGAGCTGCTCGTAGCTTTAGCTGGTAGAAATTCAAAGAAGCTTGTGTAATAGTGTTAGGGTAATCCTGCGAGGCAGCTCGAGAGATAAATTGATAAAACTCTGAAACGCCATGAAATTCCCAGGTGGAGGTAGCAACAAAGTGCAATGATGTTATTAAACCTGGCATGCCCTCCTGAATGTATTCACATTATGGTGCTGAAAGTGCAATGATTCACATTTCATGTAACTGAAATTTCAGATGATCCCACAGTAAGTTGTGTGGCACCTGAGTTTAATGAAAAAAACTGGAGCGAGGTCGGAAGAGCGCAACAGAAGGGAACGAGCAGTAAGGGGGAAGTGCTGAACCCACTTTGGCTCTTCAAATCAGATCGTCTCATTGATGGGACTGTAGGTGGTAATCACTCCCACTGAGATCACCAGCGGGAGACCTGCTGTACCTACTAGCTAACAATTAATTACCCATTCTAATCAGTGGTAAACAGACTGTAACCCAGATTACGTGGAAGGCTTCCAGAATTTTTGTGCATGCAAAACTTCTGAATGACTTTCAGTATAGTAAGGTGCAGTTCAGACAGTGTAACGGTGTTTTCAGTGCAAACCTTACTAGAAGCTAATGGTTGAGTTGCTACGTTGGCGGTCTTCTTCAGCTTTTTGCTGCTCTTTCAACATGAGGCAACAGGCAGTGTTATTTATATAGTGCTAAATCACAGCAGGAGATGCCTCACGGTGTTTTATATTATAAGGTAAAGACCCTACGATAAGAATCGTAATATAATCTGCTCTGGAGTAACTGATCTCTTACTTTTAGCCTTTCAGAAAAAAATTTTTGGACTAACCTTCATGGCCTCTTACTGATGTTCTCTTGGCAGCATTCCTTTTCTTGTGCAGTTGTATAAGTAATATGTTACTATTTTCAGCTGCAAGCAAAGCATGCTGGACCACATTTGGTTGGTTTACATGGGGAATTGATAATGACTGCTTCTGATTCTGAAGTAGGATCTGTATTATCTCTCTAGTGGATTAAAAGAGCGCTGTAAATCTCTTTCTTTATCTGTGACCTCTAGCTGAATGCATGATGTGTAGTGTAAGGGTAAGAAATGTGTTTTTGATGAACACCAGGCCCCCGCATAATGTTTTATTCCATTGTAATACTGAATGTTGTGAAAATGTTCTGATGTTTAAATAAGTTACTTACTTTTGTTGTTTCACAATAATGTGTGGCCCAATCTCTAATAATACATAGTAGTGGAAGAGTAATTATTCCTTCTTTACAACAGAAGAGGGAGTATATCCTAACATGAGCAAAACAAGTCTAGACACTGCCAACAAAACAAGTAACGATGAACCATGTCTATATATTTGGAGGTAACAGCTGGGATAGGCTCCAGCGCCCCCCGTGACCCTGAAAAGGATAAGCGGCTGCGAATGCGAATGCAAATGCAAAAAAGTAAATAGGTTGACCTTGGTTTAAGTCAACAGGATTGCAAAAAAAGTAGTAAAGTTGTCCGTTAATTTCCATTATGTGTGTTTAGCTGTAGCAGTGTAGCTTAGCCATTAAGCTAACTATTAGCAGCTAAAGCTAATTCACCAGTCCATTTGGAGACTTTGTGGCGCTGTGGTAATTTTTTACGCCTACCTATCTGTAGTCACACTGGATTAAGATTTGGAATCTCAGCATCTTTTGTTGATGTTGATTTCATTTACTCTTCTGTAAGAAGTACATGTTGTTTAGCGTTTGAAACCTAGCTAAAGTCTCAAGACAAAAATGTACAAAATGACATACTATGTCTGTATAGTTACAGAGCATACATTAAAGGCAGACTCATAAAGCCACACTGGTTAGAAATGTACTTTAATCCAAGTGTGCAACAGTCGGTCGAAACTGCCCCACCTGGTGGGTGGTTCAACGGATCGACATCTTGCGCATAATGGTGAGAAGGTGAAGACAGCATTTCCTGTGTAATGTGACCCTGGGATTATACATAGGATGTCAATCTCTTATGCAGTTTTGACCTACGCAGGGGTGGGGGTTGCGTAACTAAAAACTGTCAGTTATGCGACAGAACGGTTCGCATCCCACCTGGATCTTCGTTTGACCCCTGGGGTCAAGAAATTGGGCCTGATTATAATCTCTGGGTATTCCCACTGCTAAACTATCTGCTCCAGAAGCCTAACATTATGCATTGCTACATAAGCCTGTTAGTTGGTACAGGATTACTACTGGCAACACCAGCTGTTCAATGAGTCAATAACAGAGGCCGAAGGCTGAAAGAGTCAAAAACAGAAAAATGTATTCTCTGCTGAATGATGTAAAGGCTATTAACAAAGCACTGCTAATGTAAAACCACATAATCCTTCCATCTGTGTGTGTGTCAGAGAGAGAGGGCATGGGGGTAGAGGGGATCTCTGAATGGGTGTGGGCATGCTGATGCGTCAAAGACATTGCGGTGTAGTGTGTAAAACCAGGCAGACAGATAACTCACGGCGGCGACAAACAACAGACAGCAGAACAGAGCGCTCCTTAATTCGGTCGAGACGCTCTGATTATACGCAGCAAACACATTCAGCTGTGTGAATAAAGCCAGAGAGGAAGAGAAAGCTGAGCCTTTGGACACCATGGAGAAACGAGACAGCGGAAGAGTGCAAAAATCCAGATTCAAAGGATACAGAAGACAGATAATAGGTAAAAAAAAAAGATGGGGAGGTACCAGCGGCTCACTATGACAAAGTTTTAACTAGCAACTTATTTTAAAAGAGGAGATAAAGGAGAGGAGGGAGGAAAGAAGTGAGGAATGAAACAGAGAGGAAAGAGGAGCTTCCTCACACATTGGTTCTTTTAATACACTCATGAAATACACCTGAAACTGTTTTATGGCATAATCTTTATTAGCAAATGGAGTTTTCATTACACTCGCCATAAAACGTGTAAATTCCTCTGCCCTGCACATTTCTATTCCCCCTTTTTTTGGTCCAACCTTTCAACCCGGCAGCTAAGTTGAGTCGAGAGTGTTTTCCCTTGTAGTGTTTCCAAGGTTGAGACTGACCTTTGGCCCTTTTAGCTTTTAGATGAAGACTCCTCGAGGTGCTCGGTAAAAATGGATGTCTGAACAGCAGCACTCGCCTGCTGAAGAACAGCCTGTAATATGATCAAACTGAGGACAACGAGCACATTTATACCTTGCTTCTTTGCTTTCGGGACAGCTGAGGTGTTCATTAACAAACTGAAAATGTCCAAATTATCAAAAAAAGCAATTTTTCCATACACTGTGGGCGGATTTCCATCTGCTGTCCCCGTTCAGGTATGAGAACAGTGAGCTGAAGCATTTGTGTTCATTTTTATTACATAGAAAACACAAATCATAGAGATCAGTGAAGAAAAGAAAATAGCCTGTACATGGATTTGACTGTTGACTCTCAGTTAAAATACAACCAATGCACGCGGTCAATACCCCGTATAGTGTCAACAAGCTCTTCCAAGTTTGTGTGCTTTTTCCTTCTGGCCAGATGGAGCTGTCTGCACCATCCCGTCAACATTGTTCTGCAGATAGAGCACAACTAAAACCGATTCTGAAGTACGAGTTCACTAACTCACCTACACAAGGCATTTTATCGAGGACACTAATCACCACACTTCAACTTTATTCTCCATCCATCCATTCTCAGCCGCTTATCCTTTTCAGGGTCGCGGGGGGCGCTGGAGCCTATCCCAGCTGTCTTGGGGCGAGAGGCGGGGTACACCCTGGACAGGTCGCCAGTCTGTCGCAGGGCTAACACACATAGACAGACAACCAGTCGCACTCACAGTCACTTCCGCATTCACACCTATGGGCAATTTAGAGTTTTCAATTAACCTATCCCCACAAATTGCATGTTTTTGGACTGTGGGAGGAAGCCGGAGGACCTGGAGAGAACCCACGCAAACACGGGGAGAACATGCAAACTCCACACAGAAAGACCCCGGCCTGATGGAGTTTGCATGTTCT
>VURO01025389.1:0-19633 GCA_015108175.1 Pelvicachromis taeniatus
CAGTGGTTTTGAATTTTGATGTGATGTAAAATAAATATTTGTCACTCTAAACCGGGTTAAATCTGCGGGGTTAATGATGGGGGAGGAGACAGAGAGAAACTCTCTTCCCTGAGTTCAGATACAGAACCCACTTTCTGAAACGGACCCAGCTCACCATTCACCGACAATCCTGAGCTAACGAGCTGCATGCTATTCTTGGATGCGCTTGTAGGACCGGATTTAAAATAGCATGACAAAAATAGCATACATGTTAAAGCCAAACAGCATCATCAGCGTAGCCCGGAGAACTTTTGCTAATAAGATGAAGTTAGCTAACTCAGCTACGGTATCTCATCATGGCAAAAGAAAAGCCCCACCTACCGTTCTTTATGCAACTTCAAATGTTGGACAAAGTTGGAAGTTGTTCCATCTCCGTCTGTGATTCTCTTCTTGCATGTTTTGCATATTGCATTTCATTTTTTGTTGACTAATTCGTAGTTTATGTACCCGAAAGAAATTACTCTTGGAAGCATTTTTGGCTTAAGCGTTTTTTTTGGTGTTTTTTTTTGTTTAAAATCTGGTTAATCTGATTGGCTGTGCTACAGCTCACGCTCACATACATACGGAGTGTTGTAAGAATGCCTGAATGAATAAAATGAATTAATGGTCCGCACGTTTAATATAGTATGTGTGTTAAATTTTAGATTTGGGGTAAAATATCAAGTCATTTCAAGTAAACAGGTTCAAGTCAATTCAAGTCCCGAGTCATTGGTGTTAAAGTCCAAGTCAAATCCAGTTCTTATAACATTTTTTCAAGTCAAGTCTAAAGTCATAAAATTAATGACTCGTGTCTGACTCGAGTCCAACTCATGTGACTCGAGTCCACGCCTCTGCTATATTATGTACTTTATTATAGCACTATAGCTTCTCCGAGCTGGTCATGGCAGATTTGCGCCTCTCTCTGAGCCTGGTTCTACCACAGGTTTCTCCCTGTTAAAGGGTTTTTCCTTCCCACTGTCACCAAAGTGCTTGATCATGGGGTTCATATGATTGCTGGGTTTTTCTCTGTATGTATTACTGAAGGGTCTACCTTGCAATATTATACACCTTGAGCTAAATGTTGTTGTGATTTGGTGCTGTATAAATAAAATTGAATTGAATTGATTTGAAATGATGCATAAGCCCCCTCCTTTATTCTTATCGGAGTTTCTGCCGTGACGGTGGATCGTGCGGCATGCTAACTCAATAGCTGAGTCTGGAATTGATGGCTATAACAAAGTGTCTGTGAGCAGTATAATGCTAATAATGTCCCATACAAACTTACTGACTGCAGTCTGTAGTCACAGTTTGTCGATTTTGTCGGTTGGAGAGGAAAATATTTGAAAGCGGTGGCTTAAATGGTTGTTTATTTAGCCGTGCCAGCGAGCCTGCCCTGCAGCCTCACTTTTTCCTTTGTTTTCATTGAAAGCAATTGATGATGGCTTCAAGAATCAGAATCAGAATCAGAATGATTTTATTTATCCCTAGGGGCAATTAGGATACAGTCTGAGCAGCATGGTTTTAAAGCTAAGGACAGGGCATAAACAGGCAGTAAGAGTGAAATAATAAATAAGAAATGCACAAAAAAGTTTGTAATAATATTGTAACAACATAATAATAACAACATATCAAAGCAGCCCCTGTCTGTCTGTTTCTCAGACACACTATGATGCTGATGTAGAGGCAACGAATTACTGATTTTCAAATCAACTCTGTTTTTCAGCTTTTTACTATGAAAGTATCAATTGCTACCAGACATGGAGAAGCCACATTCAGCTTTTATGCTCCATATATCTGGAACAAACTCCCAGAAAACCTCAGATCAGCTGAAACACTCAGTTTATTTAAATCCAGGTTGGATTTAAAACTGCTTTGAATAAAGCCCTAAATCCGCACAGTTTTACTTTTAGCTTACATTTCAAAACTTACATTTTAACTACTGATTTTATCTACTGTTCCTTTTTTTCTTTTTCTTTTTTAAATCATGCTTTTTATTTGTTTTTGTTTTTTAATGTCTCTGTAAAGCACTTTGAGTCACCTTGCTGTTGAATTGTGCTATATAAATAAACCTGCTTTGCTATCGCCGAGCTTTTTTAGTAAACATAATATGGGGGTATTGTGTGGGTTCTCCAGGGGTCTTCCGGCTTCCTCCCAATGTCTAAAGACATGCAGTTGGTGGGGATAGGTTAATTGGAAACACTAAATTGCCCATAGGTGTGAATGTGGGAGTGAGTCTGAGTGCGAATGGTTGTCTGTACCTATGTGTCAGCCCTGCAACAGACTGGCGCCCTGTCTAGTGTGTATCCTGCCTCTCACCCCAAGATAGCTGGGATAGGCTCCAGCGCCCCTGTGACCCTGAAAAGGATAAGTGGAAGCGAATGGATGGATGGATAGATGAATGGATAGTCACCAGCTACAGTTTTGATTTGACTTTAAATTTTTTTGACTTTTGATTTTGTCTTTCTACAGTAAGACAAAATTTATTTGATGATCTCAAACATTTGAGTGAAAGAAAAACAAACAAAAATGAAATCAGGAATCAGTCAGTTTTTCACACCACTGTAACAGGGGTTTCTCACACTGTCATTATTTGCCACTCATCCAACTTAGAGTCATGGAGATGGAGCCTATCTTCTCTCTAACAGAATGAGAGCCTGATATGACTGGACCAAAACCCACCTGTCTTTGTGATGACTCTTCAAACCCTTCTTTTCAAATCTCAGAGTGTATTTGATCTTCATGACCTTTTCAAAATCACAAAATCCACCACGTTCACCTGAACCCTGCCAGCTGGTAACCAGCATCTACAACACCAAACCACCAACCATAACACTAGCTAAGTAGCAAAGAGGCAAGTTTAACGTGACACAAACATTGTGGCAGTTCAAGCTTTGAGAACGTAGTTAAATGTATACAAATCCCATTTTATATAATAAAACACATTCAACACAATAAAAACTTGTCACAGTATTATACGTGTAAGTACTGAGAATAAAACCAGGATAATAAACTGGGGATAATATTTTAGGAAACTATTTATTTACTTTTGTTTTCAAGATTGAGTTTTCAGGTAAATAATTTATCTATTTTTTCCTTTTTAGCTTTAGACAGGATCTTTATGATAAAACATAAAAATCCCTTCAACGTTTATTTAAAGTGAAAATGGTGACCTACATGTAGCTGGGTTCTCTTATACAGGTTTATGCAATAAAAGTTTACAGTTTTTTATTCTTGTAAATCATAAACACTGAGCTATAAAATCAAAGTAGTACAAGAGGATAAAACAACACGTGTGTGTCATCATGTTTTTCTATCCAAAAGTCAAAAGTCTCTTTGGCTACCATCCATTTACAGATAAGAGTGATCAGGAAACATTAATGGAATTCACTGCAAAGTTTTCACAAAGAAAGAAATGTTTCTTTGTAAGACAAAAATCAAATGCAACTAATTTTAAATTAAAAAGTAGCTCCATCCTTTTTCTGTTCTTTTTTTTTAAATCTGTTTTTTAAAACAGTAGGTAAGGTAACACTAATAAGGTACATTAACTCAACATCAGTTTTAAACATTGTAACTTTTGTCAGTTGAAAAACAAAATCTCCATGAGGGTCAACTATGGAGTAAGACATATATGAAAAAGCTGCAGCATCAATCGACCAATCAAAAAAAAATAAAAAATTCTTGGTAATTGTGATTTATTAGAAAGATGCACTGAAGTTCAGTTGAACATTTTTGTTGACAGGTTGTTTTAAATGCTCTGGATGTTGTGTTAACTTGCTTGTAATGTGTTATTTTTCTCATTGTTCAAGTTTTTACTTCACAGATTGGCATTGTTTTAGCATATAGACTTTACATGGTTTCCCTGGGTGTGTAAATCTAAACCAACTCTTTGACTAAACCTCTTTAAGTTAACACCGCGAGTCTGGACTTCAGTCACATAGCTATGATAGCCTAGCTATGACATAGTTAAGACAAAACTACAAAAAAATTTGTATTTGGCCAACAAGTTATGGATTTAACTGTATATAGGAAAAAATAATGTTCATATAGACTGGAAAAATAAAAATCAAATCTGAAAACACCACGAACATCAAACCTAAAGTTTGGTTTTGTGTATAAAACTGTGTTTTCCTGCCAGAAGGGGTGTCTCAATCTTTGAATACATTTTTTAAAATATTCATTAGGCTAGAAATTGGTTCATGTGCTAATTAAACAGCCACTCTTTACTGTATAACAGAGCGGTTATAAAATAAACTGAAGCACAATTATATAAACAGACTCCACATGAATGCTGGATGCATTATTATTTATTTATTATTATTATATCCAAACTTGTACATTTAACCACAATCTTACTTTGTACAGACATGAAACTCAGAAAAAGGTGTCAAATAGCCACCATTAGTTTGTTCTCTAGCATTCTTGCTGTATATAAATCATTCAAAATCAAAATTTCATGACACCATAAACCACTTGATATCAAGCAGGACAGGAAGTGGGATCAAGGATTTTTTTTCTTATTAGTGGAGACAATAAGTGTATATTTTCATCATGAGGCTAATATGTTTTTAAAAATTTTTTAAATTCACACTGCTTAAAAAATGACATTCAAACTTTCCATCTTGCACAAAGTGGTAGATAGTTTCAAATGACTTTATTCAGACATTCAACATGAATCAGCCAAACACAGTTTCACTGTGCCCATGGTGGTTTTTCTGTGAAGAGTGGACAACCTTTTTTTTTACATGGAGTTTTTATTTGGGCATTCAGTGTGAAGCAGCTATAGCTAACGTAAACAAGACACTGAAGATGTTCTTATTGATGTGAAATTTGGAAACATATCATGAAATTTCTTGACGAGTGCTTTGAATTGTTTCGAGTCTTTGGAGCTGTTCCTGAATATATGGTAACGGCCGCCACAAGATTCCACAGTGGCCTTGAGGTGACTTCTTTCACCAATAAATTTATCTACACTGCCTTTCAAATCTTCTCCATGTGTAAACAGGATGATTGTGCTCTCCCCGATTTTCCAGCCAAGGTTTCTCTCTAGCTTCTCTAGTATGTCTCTCTCACCATCTGTGAACCTGCCCAGCTGTATCACAAGAAACATCACACAATACCCTTCCTGACAGTACCTCTTACACTCTTCTACTTGTGCCTGGTTTACACGTTCCCCTTCATAAAAGAAGTCTGGGGTGTCGACTATTCTTACTGGTGTCCCAAATATCTCCACTATTTTCTCCTCACATTTGGTGGTGACTGGTGTGGAGCTTGGGTAAGATTCAAAACGTTGCCCAATGAGCTTCCCAGCAGTCAAGATGGTGTTTGCAGATGCACTCTTTCCGGTCCCACTTTTTCCCAGGAGAACCAAGTTAAACACATTGTTCCGTGAACCATAAGCACCTGAAAGACGTGGTCAGATCACACAATGAGTTATTTCTATCAGCTGTTTCCAACAGTTGTTCTGTGAGGAGTCAGACATTAAGTGACTTATAACAGAAATAGTAAAAATCCTCAATATCTCACTATTGTTTTACCACTAAATAATTAAGGGAATACTGCAAATAATATGTAAATATTTTAATGTACTTTTCTTTTAAAAAATACATGCATTGTGGTTTTCTGAAGCATACCATTATCTTGTCTTGATGCTTTTTCTGCAGATAGGAAAATCTGCTGTGAGCTGGGGCGGCTTTGATAACTGGCACCTGAAGAGGGTGAATATTACATACTGTTTTACAACAATACAGAAACCTGGACACATGCTGTACTCCTGCACAGCTATAGTTGATAATGTCACTTAAATATATGCAAGGTTAAGGCAATGTCATGCATTCTGAACATAAACAATAGTAATGTTTTGCAATAAACAACATTTTCACGAGGTGAAGCAAAGCAGGAAGTTTTAAACACTAAATGACACATATGAGCAAAGACGACTAATCTTATTAAGATTTACTAATTTACTAATGATATAAAATTATTCCTATTGCCCACTCATTAGTATGCCTGCTGCTATTTTAATAAAACTGATCCACCATGACACATTCGACCTTCACATTACAATAATAATGATTTATTATTGCCAATTTAATCTTTTTCTATTTTTATCATTTTTATTTATCACCGTCTTGTGAACACACATGATTCAAAACCGCATGTAATCATACTAGAGTAAAAATAAGACTGCAACCTCCCTGGGCAAGAAAAAGTTGCCCAGTGGCTGTACTCAGTTGGTTTTTCCATTTTGCATTTAGTAGTTGCGGTGATCAGCTGGTCACAAAGAAGTTGCAGCATCTTCAACTTCAAGTTGATTGCTTGGGACACCTAGTGGGAAGCAGCCTGTCTCTAAACAGTCACAGTCTGACTGGGACTTCAGTAACTCTTAGAAAAGCTGCCAAATGTTGTCAAATAATTGATCTCTAATTTATAAATGCAGAGTCAGCATTAGCCTGCTATGAATGCAACTTGTCTGCAATGCATCTCTTTGCACTAGGAGACTCGACTGGTTGGCAACCGACTGAATTGTCATTATACTCTAATTTAATTAATAAGGCGTCTGTGTCATTTTACAGTTGAATTGCTGTCCTGCATCTTCCTGAAATCTGAATGTAATTAGCTAATTTGCATACATTTCTGTGTATGTAGATGAAAAAAAAATTGCAACACAAGGAAAGAGATTTGCAATTTTCAATGATTTATTACAGATAATTGCTGTTTAATCACAAACTTACTGCCATCTTGGCGCCATTCAGTCTCAAACTGATAGCACTGATTCCGTCTTATTGCTCAACACACCAAGTTGCTTTGAAAATGGAAGCTAAGTGGAAGTGGTTGGGTTCTGCTTCTACAAATCAACCATTTCAAAAGCAACCAGACTGCAAATAATTGCATGTATTCTAATTTTGGTCATATCATCATCTCAAATGTGGTTTTCCACTGTATGACTGTAGCATTTCAAAACTGGCAAAAAGCCTGCATCCTAACATATATAGATTTAAGAAACTCACCTGGGCTCCTAGGAGATTTCTGAGCATGGCACGTGTGTCTGAAATATTAATTGTAATCATTAAGTGCAGTAAAAAAACCCCATTTTAATATACTTGAGTAATTTTGAGTGTTATTATTTTTGAATTTATATTGATATACTTATGTTGGTGTACCTTTCATTTCATTTTAAAAAATAAAAGAAATTTAAATGTTTACAAATGAATATCAAATAAAAAAAAGTTTTTGGTCACAAGTTTATTTTGTTTTTCAGAAAAGCTTTTAATGGTATTATTATGACTTTGACCTTCAGATCAATCTGTTAACCCCAAAGGAGAGCTTAGAGCAATGATATGGTACTTTCTAGAGGTTGATGGTGCACACCACAGTTGTAAGAATTATAGTTTTTATGTCAGTTTTCACCAATAAATCATTAAGTTGGCTTTAAAACCCTTGGAAAATGTAAGACAAATTTTAATTGATTAACATGACCTTACTCTACAGTCACGCAAAGTTTGATCAGTATTTGTTTAAAACTTTTCAAGCTATCGTGTTTACAGACAGAACGACGCGTCCAAATACTACCAAAAAATAAACTCCATGGCAAAGGTAATAAAACTGGTATGTGGTATTGCTTTGAAAAATACATTTGAATGTCTCACTGTAGAAACTGAAGAATTTTTACAGCCAAATCCAGATTTTAGTTTCAGTGCACACATGGCACATGAAAATGTATTTACAGGTGAACAATTACATAATGTAATCAGAAACAGCTGTGTTTGTTTTTGATGACTGCTGTGAGGAAAATGGGGACACACTGTTTTAGAACTGAGTATCATTACCTCACGTGTGTTGGCCTTCCAGACTCTGTAGAAGCAGACCTGCCTGTGCTGCTCTGATAAGTCTCGCCTGCATAATCACACTTCCTCCTTAAAAACATCACATTTGAAAAAACAAAAACAACCTCAAAACAAACATGAATTGAATTCCTCAATGACAATGCTATATTAACAAAAACCTGTCTTTAAAAAATTTAGACTCTGTCCAACATGAAGTAAACATGGTTACTTGAAACAAATTTACCTCAGATCAAAACAAAATAAAAAAAACATGCCCACATGTTCATCCAGGGGTATTTGATTGTGTGGTCAGCTTTTGTAGCTTCTTTTAACAGGTTACTAAATAACTTTGCATTACAATAACACTACAAGACTGTAGTGAGAAATAATGATTTCTCAGCACTAACCCTCAACATAAACATACCCATTTTACTGTTGTTAAACAGAAATGTCAAAATGCGTAGAGATGATGCACTAAAAGTATAATTCTAATAGGTAAGTCAGAAACAGTACTGTAGCTGCACAACAAGCAGTTCATCATAACAAAGCTCCTGTGTAAGAAAGACAATTAGTATTAATGAAGCCCCAATAAGTTGATTCTGTTCATCTGGATGTAACGTTTTCAGTGGGAGACATGTTTTGTCACTCATCCAAGTGACTTCTTGAGTCTCAAATTCTGACCTGCAGTCAGCTGAGACTGAATTTACATATTAATGATCAAGGAACTGACCTCACAGCCCATTGTTCCTTCAGTGTTGCTATTTTCAGTTATTACACAAATGTACTGTTTATAAGGTTGGGAAAACCTGCAGTCAGCTGAAACTGAAGAAGTCACTTGGATGATGATGAAACGTTTCTCCCACTGAAAACTCTACGTCCAGATGAACAGAATCAACTTTTTGGGGTTTACTTACCTGGATGACTGAGTGTTCATAAAGAAGTATTACTGAAGCATAATTCTGTATATACAACTTTTTGATCATTGTAGGATTGCAACTAAACAAATATGCTTTCAGTACATCTTCCACCACTGATAGAAACAATTAAAACACAGAGAAACACAAACTTAATAAATTACAGCACAGAGGGAGAAAATTAAGTTACCTAGTGCGTAGCAAGCGACCTTTCCTTTGTTTCACAGTGTGTTGGGAGTAGTTTTTGTAGTCAAACTGGAATGGCCGTCGTTGTGAACACCACTCCTTACATTGGACAGCTAGATTTTCATTCATATGTGCCACCTGGACATTGTATATTTCCTTACTGCAGGCTTGTAAATTGTAGCTCTCCCAGTCTTCTAAAACAATCACTATGTTTTCTGTGACATTTTTTCCAAACACTTTTTCAAGATGACTGATTTGAGCTACAACTTTTTCCACTTGTGTGTTTTTTGAGTCTATTGCCAGTATGAACAGACGAGGTCCAGGATCAGAAAGAGCCATAAAATCAATAATGAGCTGGTCTGGGAAATCATATTGATCATCAAAGAAATCAGATGTACTGATGATTCTGTATAAGTTATTCTCACTCTCAACAAAATTGGCCAGTTTTGTCACAGAAGCATTGGGACCTCTGACGATTGCGTTTCGAGTCCTGTTCACTGAGTCAGCATTCTTTCCAATCAGAGCGATGGTCAACTTCCCAGGATAATCTGTAGGAGAAGCAAATCAGCGTAACTTTCCATAAAAATGTTGTACAACATTTAAATTCGTCAATGTTCCTCCTGCATTCCACCAATCAGGCGTGAGTTTTTTCTATTGTAGTTTCTCTCAATTCTTCTCTAGTGCTGATTTGTTTTTAACCTCTTATTAAAAACAAACAAACAAAATGTTAGTAAACAGACAATATATTCACTTATCTGAAAAACACTTTCATGAACAAGATAAATATACTTCAAATAAAAAAAATATGTGAAAGAAAAAATTGAACCCACATGATATATGTGGTTTCATGGATCCTGTATTTAAGTCACCTTTACACAATAGTCATGAGTTGGACTACTCCAATCTTCCAAACTGACCTTCATTTTAATCTCAACTAAACACCTGTAAAGATTTGAGACTAGCTTCTACACGAGTGTAACACTATTGTGCTGACAAAATCTCTCTACAGTCAGAAACACACAGGACAACACACTCACAGAGCTGAAGAACAGCCACTAACACAGAGACTATCTATTGTCTATCTGTTGTCAATATAGAATTCTTAATAGCTATAAAGCTGTACAGCAGTCACTTACGTGGAGGCGGGGCAGAACTCATCGTGCCAAGTGCTTAATCAACAAGACTGCAGGTTTCACTGGAGTCTCTGAACTACCTTAGAAACCGGAAACTGTTGCTGATATAGCCTGAGAGACTAGATCCGCCCTGTGGGTGGAGTGCAGTCTCTCACCCCACACTAAAACAGTGGAGTGGCCTTTCAGGTCATTCTCCATAAAGTTGCAAACAGACAGGAACACACTACACTGACGAAATGTTTGACAAGGATGTAGATCCTGCAACACCAGTGTGAAAAGACGCCAGAAAAGCTGTTCAGCCACGGTGACTTCATGGAAGAGCTGCAGCAAAAAGCTCTCCAATTTCAGCAAAAGTTGGCTTTTTTTTTTCGAGGACTAATTCAGTGATTCAGGACCATTTTAACCATTATTTAAGTTGATCATCTGCCATACAATGAGCTAAATAATGGTAATCATATTTAGTTACAAATTGTTTAAAGATGCATTGTTATAGTTTCTAGATTTTGTGAGGTAAATGATTCTGGTGCTGATCATTTAAAAGCTCAATATGAAATTGATTACTGTAAATTCATCCATTTGTTCACATATTAGTCAAATCTTGGTTGCTAATTTAAAAAATTGCAAACTATATGCTTTTAAGGGCAAACGTTATCAAGGAAAGGGTGACAGTTGATGAGGATTTTTCAGACCATGTACATAACTATACACAACTTTGACCCATCCTTAACTAAAACCAGTGCCTGTGTTATTTATGTAATTGTGATCATTGTAAAGCTAAAAAATTGAAAACCTCCAAAAATGTCATATTGAGAAAACTGTTGTGATTTGGAACCATTTGGGTAAAACTGAATTGAACTGAATTAAACTGAAATGTGATTCTTTTTCCCAGGAGTCGTAGTGCAGCTCTTGTCATGAGAAACCTGTGGCTGCTGTCATTTCATTGCTTTGGAAATGAACAGACTTCACAATGTTCACACTTTGGGTTTTTCTTCTTAAAATGATGTAAACTGCCAGAAACACTGAAACAGGTAAATATGAGGAAGAATGTGACAAAACTGCAGGTGACACACATTCCTCATTCACGTTAGTATAATAAAGCATTATATTTTAAAAGAGTTTTTTGTCTCAGAATAAAGAAATGAAACCAAACTATTTATTGCAGAGGTCTGCTTTTACATTTTAGCTCTTGTTGATAGCTGGATGGAAGTCAGACTTTAATAGGAGATTTAGACTTTTTGTGTATAAAAGCCTGTTATGTACATAGCACGTTAGTATTTGACTTTCCCGCTATAAAACAAATAAGTTAAGATGATGTTATAACTCGATAATGATAATTGCAGACACTGTCATTTGATCTAATACAACACTATTACATTAGATATCATATTATCTGATGGTAGTGTTACCCAATAAGACTGCAAATTGCTGATTGTATTTTTTATGAAAGCTTATGGGAAAAGAAGCCTTTTTTCTCTGCTTATCTTTACTACAATGAAAAAGAAAGTAAAACAGTGACCAGTACACAAGGATAACAACAGATTAACATCACTTTTAATATTCAAAATTCAAAGTCTCTTTGGAGTCCATCCAGACGGAGATAAAGGATATCAGGAAACATAAACAGAAGTCCTTCAGAACAGTTTTCACAAAGACTACTTTTTACTGGAGAGAAGTTTTTTAAGAAGACAAAAGCAAAAACAACTAATGATGTCATATTTTTTTTTTCAAACTTTCTAAATGCTATGATGAAATTACCATCCATTTCAAGTGATTCACCACCTCTAAAGATCTGAATGTCATTTGGCACACATAGTGAAATACTGCTTTATTTATTAGCATCAAATGACGCTAACATCACATTTATATGATGAAATTTCAAAGTCTCTGCTGTTTCTGTCCAGTTGCAAATAAAGGAAAATCTTAATTTAATGTAAAGATTTTTCCTAACAAAACAAAATTATAAAAAGTAATGGTGGAAGTTTGGCTTTATATTTATGGTTGTTTTTTATTATTAGCACATAGTTGGGCCTTTACATACAGAAACAGGGTGTAAAATTACAAAAAGAGTTCTAAGTTTTAAAACCAAAATACATCAGAGAAATAAAAAAAAAAACCCACATGGATAAAAGCAACAGATCAGTTTCTTTTAGTGTTCTACATTCACAGGCCAAAGAGTCTTTGGTTTGCATCCAGCTGCTGAAAAACCAGAAACACAAACAGAACTTACTATAAAGAGTTTTTAATGACTGCTTCCTAGTAATTTTTTTCCCCACAAAAACAAAATAAAAAACAATAAAAAAACATATAATTGATACTAAATTCCACTTTCTTTCCATTTCCAGTGCTTTACCACCTCTAATTCTGCCATGTCAAGTCACAGATTTGTTGTTCTGTTCGCTGCTCATTCTGTACATGTGCATATAAAAGCTAAGAAATGCTAAATAGTGGTAAGATGGCAGTCTAATAAATGTGGATTGGAATTGATAAGAATTGAGCAATTCCGATTCCTCTTATAATAAATTATTTTTATTATTCGCATTAATATGCGTTTTGTGAAACAATGCCAGAACTGATTGGCTCTGACTGGCAAGAAGAAAGAGGAAGAGAGAGCTGAAAAGAGAAAAACAAGTGGGAACATTTTGAGAATCAATAAAAATAAAAGAACGGAAGAAAGTCCAAGATTGATTTTGCTAGATCCAAATGAGCAAAGCTGGGCACCAACTGTTACGTCTGCACTATCCCAAATATGTGAACTGAGTGACTTGTTCAAGGTTCAAAAAGTCTCTGTTGAATTTGATCATTCGGGATCATTGTTTACATCTCAGACAAGTTTTAAAAAGCTAATAAAAGACTTAATTGTCATCAGAGGGTTATCTGATTAATGTTCGTGTTTTGTTCTCTATGTGGAGCGTTTACCAGACATAACCAAAGCCTATTCAAATGTGACTGTGTAACAGCACTCAGATGCTAAAGGGAAACCACAAAGTGGCTGGTACCAAATATCTTCTCTACAGATTTTACACAGCTGACTGAAAATATAACATTTTATTTAGTCAAAAATATTTGATCTAACAGGTGAAATACTTAAAAAGGAAGCTGGGAACGTCCAACTACAAATCTGAAGTCAAGTAATAATAATAATAAAAAAACTTTGGATCAATTTGTTACTGATTTCATAAACTTTGATTCATCCTGTCATATTTTGATTTGTAGCTGTAATTGTACTCAAATTGCAAACTCAGAATAAATTTAAATGAATCCTTTCATGTAAGCTAAATAATGAAATATTTTCAAATGGTGTAATATTTTTCCATTAAACGTTGACTAAACATTCAAACAACCCACTGTCAAATAAGTCTAATAAATTTAGTTTAAAAAAGTATTATCATGATCAAACAAACTCAAGCAGAAACAAGCAATGCAGCTGGTACCTGTTAACAGCTGAAGCAACAGTGACACCTAGTTGAAAATAACCAACAGTGTTACACTGGTCTCCTGACTGCGAATCATGAAGTCCGAGTAAAGACACACATGCATATTTATACACACTACTTGCTAAATAGCACCATTAAAGTGCATTTTTGTGTTATTTCTTTTTGATAAACAAAAATGTTAATTTTGTTTTTGCGTTATTAGGTAGTGGCAAGAGCCGTGGTTTCACCATCATTACCAACCATTTTCTTCTCTGTCTAACAGTTTCATTTATAATAACACAATGTTAATACCCACTTATTTACCTGATGCATGTATGCACATCTCATTGATTTTTAAAGTATATGAAGAAATATAACCGCTTAATTTGTGATTATTATATATGGGTGATTGAGGTGACATTCAAATTTTGGAGTTCAGGTGAATAATTTCTGCTGAAAATAATTATTCATTTTATGACTTCATGTGATTAAGTATTTTTTAAGTATAAGGAGGCTCTATGGTGTATTGAGTTACAGATCAGATCAGTTGTACCAGTTATGTATCCTGGCAATCTGTCATGGCCAAACATAGAGACACAGTATAATATCTATGTGTCACAGCATTGCCTAGTTGTATAGCAGCAGTAGTTTTTACCAATAGATGGCAGTAGAGGCTTTGGTACGTCCTTTAATCCACAATGAACTACATCCAGTTCATCAATTCAGAAAACCTGTGTTCCTCTCAGAGATGGTGGCTGTTGGATGTTCCAAATTATTGATATTATTGGATTGAAAGGCTGCTCATTAAGAAACATATCAAGTTCCTTATTGTGTCCCTAATGAGTTACTTAATGATTTTCTTAATAAGTGTAATATCCCTAAGTAAAAGTATTTTTTTTTTTTAGGGTGGATAGGATAAGACTGGAAAGCATATAATACTCAGTGGGGCATGCTCTTCTTGCTTAATAAGGATAGGTTTGGTCAAACCTAAAATCTGCCAACTTGTACATGTAGAATCCTCCTCTTCCTCTGTGGGAAAATTAGACAAATGTAGTATAGAATCGGTATTCTATATAAATTGGTCATAACCATAGGGTTAACCAACATAATCTGGAGTTATTATAGAAGTCTGATGAGCTGTCCATAGAATTAGTCTTATATAAAAAATATTCCAAGTAACTTAGTTCATATGAAACACAGTTTGGATGTGTAAGAAAACAAATTGCTCCTGAGATTAATATAGAGAATCAATAGAGAATCAGTCCCAGAAGTTTTAAAAATTATTTTTGATTTAAGCTTCCTCTTCAGATTGCTGTAAAAAGTTAAATAAAACTTGTCAAATTAATTGCAACTTAAGTTTGATATTTTTCTGCATGTCCTCCAAAGAAGCATTGTTACAGTATTGATGTAACTGATGTTGGTCAATAATATAGGCAGAGTAATTTTTTAAAGTTAGATAAAATGAATTCATGATTGGCCAGAAAAATCTCTCTGGTCGATGCTGTTGGCATTCTGGTTATGTCTAAAAGTACAGAAATTTCAAACTGCATTTATTTGTCCTGTCCTGGGGCTCACATCTTCCTGTTAGTCCTTCAGATAGACAGGCTCTCTGAAGAAACAACCAGCTGTACTGTTGTTGTGGTTTCTGGTATTCATTGTTTGTACATATGTGAAGGATGCAGACCAACCAGTATTCCCTCCAACTTTTGACAGAATGATGCTTTGATAAGACTGGTAGATGTTTCATTCCTACAAAAACAAAGAACGGCTTGAAAAGTGTATCCAAAGCAGAATTCTTTCAAAGTCTGAAATCGACCCCATGACAGGGCAGGTAAACCAGGTAGCTTTGGTGCCTCAAAACATAAACGAGGTGGTGGAACTTTTCGGCACAATGCTGAAATGAGTAAAATAATATATTCTATATATTACTCTATATATAGAGTAACACATGGAGTTCCCTGAGGGTTAATTACAGCATGCTTTTTAAGCAGTCTTTTGCAAATGTCAGTTCAACCTGATATCACAGCAAAGCGCGTTAGAATCTTGCCAGACTTTTTTCTAGTACCATATCACCCCAATAGAGCAGTTCACTCTCAGACTTTATTAACCCCTAAGGAAGTCATGGAATACTTTTTAAAAATACCATTTCTTCTTACAACTTGGTGAAAATTGTTAGGAATCATGACTATTGTAGTTACATTCCAAATTAAAATGAATAAAACCAAATATTGATTCAAAACTGAATCGTGAGTAAAAATTGTGCCACAATCAGTAATAAGCAGCTGTAGTTCAACTAAATTCAACTGAACTTTCTTGTTTCTTTTGAGGAGCAACTAGCAAAGCAGAAACTGCCTACTGAGATTAACTCCTAAAGGCATGGGCAATTCAAGAAAGATAAACACTGTTTATATATTAACAGTTTCAGATTCTTTAAATGAGGGATTGAAGACTCATGCATGCTGAACACAGTCTGCTGTCTTCACAGATATATTAGAGCTGTAGACTATTTATAAATTTGATGGACCAAAGTCAGTAAAAGTAATCAGCTGTGAAATGTATCAAATGCACATGGGACAGGGAAAAAAAAAAGAGTGAGAGAATGGGGAGTCAGCAGCAGCTTGTGTAGCACACAAGTTCCCCATTAAAAATCAGAGGTTCATCCACAATGGACATACAAAAAGCAAATTTAAAAGTTGCTGACCTCTCAGCTCACTGACCCAGGACACGGAGATAGACACATAAATATTGAGACCCTCCTCAGATTCCAGTAAGATCAGAGTCAAACAGAGTTAAGCCTGCTTACTGAGACAGTAGCCAACTGTAGCCACAAGATGGCAGTAATTTGAGGGACACTGTTTGAGAAGATTTGCTTTTATTTTGGCTTTAATTGATGTCTACTTTTTCCATTTTACTTGCTTGCACATTGCTGAATAACTCCAAGTAAGTGTGTTATTTAAATAAAATCATCCAGTCATATTGCATCTACCACTACCCTACATATCACCCCATCCCCAAAAGTAAACAATATATGATAAACAATAAAAAAGCTACAACAACAATGACTTGTAAACAAACAATGTAAGCCAGGCAGTAAGATTTGAATATTTCATCTGGCAGTAATGAAGAGGGTAGATTGTGTTTTTGCTGATGCTTGAAATAAGCACCGGTATCTATAATGGTGCTCAATGTCCAAGTATATTTACTGAAGTTCAGTTTTCTTTGCATGCTACTATTGATAAATTAATGCCACTTTTTCCATAGTTAATACAATATTTATTCATTTTAAACAATATTGAAAAAGAAAAAATACCAAATAAATCTATGTGTCAGTCTATGAGAAGAACAATTTGAATCCTGATAACATTCCCCAAATCTTTGTTCCATTATTTTACCTTATAATGAAAAGTCTCACATGAACTGGAATAAGTAGGTAATAATTTTCTATATGATTCCTTGTTTTTTAAACAGCCCTTTGTCATTATTTCAGCATTTTTCCCGTTATTCAAATTGTGTTTTCATGTTTTCATCAAAATATGTTTTCTGTCAGTTCATAATGTTTTCTTTCAACAAAGGTGATTTGAAAAGACTTTTTAAAAAGCTTTTTAAATGATCAGGACAGAAAAAACAATCTGAACAAATGAGAAGCTTGTTTAAATGGTCAAAATATTTAGTTCCAACTATATAGACACATAGTTGCACGATTATTTGTGTAGTGTTTATGCTTTTATTTTCATGTGGTGTTTGGCTTGGAGAAGGGCCAATGTGAAATATCCTGCCGTGTGGTTCTTGCATTTTTTAGAAGTACATGATATTCATTTTGTATATTTAGAACATAAAGCATGCAGACAAATCAGTTCTCCTTTGCAACTAGTCACAGAGTAATGCTTTGTCAGGACCTCTGGTTGTCACATTTTTACCCAAGAACCCTTTTAACTTTAGGTTTTTAAAGAGTAGGATATCCAACAGGCTCTAATACAATTCCCTCAATATCTGAAAAAGACACCATGAGAGACAAAATTTTAAACATGAGTCCTGCTTATTAGGTCATCCAGCAAAAGGTTATGCCATGGTGAGGCATCCCTCTGTCCAAATTTACAAGAGTCACTGTTCTTCCTGCAGTATTGGTTTGCTCAGGAGTAAGGTCACACTTGTTGTTTTATGGACAATAATCTGTGAATTATGGTGTTCAGAGCATATGTTCTATTTTAAAACTAGGGGAATTAATGTGTTAGCTGCCAACTTAAAGTTTTTTTTATCCAAGCCTTCCAGTATGACTATTTACAAGAAGCGTGTAGCTTTTTGGTCCAACAAGCACATTCATTCAACACCAAATCTTGACAAGCTGTACTTTTCACGTTCTGCCTGTCATCAAGATTTGAAAAAGCAAACATTGCATGACTTTTATGAGGTGGGCCCACATGAAGAACAAAAGAATGTGTTTTTACAGCAGTCAGAGGGAAATGACTGCAAAAACTGCCACAGACTCAACAGCAGAAACTGAAAATTAATTCCATACCATGCACCTCTTGACCCAGATCATTTATTTTTTTTATTTTTTGACTGTGTCAAGGTGATGCCTCCCATTTTTAAAATTCTTTGAGTATTTATTTCTGAAGCTATGATTGAAGTGTATGATTAAAAAAAAATCCCCCAAAACTGCTTAAAGACCGTGCATCCATATCCAAATGTTTAAAAAGTATTTTTCAAAAGTGATACCTGCTTATGCCTACTTTACAGTTTGTATATTGCATTCTTTCTCGGATACATTATCCTTGAAATTTCAAAATGACAAGTATAATTTTGGTAGCTGTCTTTTATTGTTTGGAAAATGTTACTGAAGTAAATGACAGTGAAATAAATTTTGGTTTGGTTACAGGACTTTCAGGTAAGAGCCTTCCCTCCAGGAAAATCTATGCAGCAGCTACTTATATTTTATTAAGAACATCAAACTGAAGATGATGTATGTATTTACAATGATATGATGACAAATGTCGAGTATTATAAAGACTGATCCAAACAAATTCCCACACCCGGTTCCAACTGAAGTTCAACATTTGATCACCAGGGAATCATTATCTAACATCAAATCACTATAGCCACACACTTATAATTTCAGTAGCAATCATAGCATCATGCTTTAAATGGTAAAATGTAGTGCAGCCTCGTGGACAAACATAAAATTTTGAAATAATCTGGGTTAGCTTACACTGTCTTCTGAAGGACCTTGTACTGCACTCACTGGAGTTTGGAAACTGCATCATTGCATGTTTTTCCCATGTTGTTTCCCCTAGCATGAGCCTCTGTCATAACACCTCTCTTCACTACAATAATAATAATCAAAATAAAAAAACAATAACAACTTCCACCAAAACTGCTACCGTTTCAATACTATAACATACTGAAGTTCAGCAGTTGGTTTGTTGAAGAAGTGGTCTAAGTACGTCAGAATTCATCCATCCAACCATCACTTCGTTTATTCAGTGATTAATTACCGTAATTTCCGGACTATAAGCCGCTACTTTTTGCACAAGCTTCGAACCTTGCGGCTTGTTGTCCGGTGGGGCTTTTCTAAGGCTTTTTCATGATTTTGGTGACATCGTAAGAGGATTTGTTTTGGTTTGTTCCGCCATTATGCCTGGCGGAAAGGCATGTGATCAGACACGGAAAAGAGTGATATGTTGGTCACATGTCCGTCCGCCAGCCAAAGAAGTGCCGTACGAATTAGCGCGAAAAAGAGACTAGATTAGCAAGCTGGCTCTCGCTGGCCCTGTTCCCATATCTGCAGCAGGTCTCCAAGGTGAACAGCCTCTGGAACAGCTAAGGGAAGTCGGCAAGTCAGATCCATAACTTCAGGATAAGGATTGGCTCTAAGGGCTGGGTCGGTCGAGCGGCGGTGCGCGGCCCACTTTGCGGGGCTCTTCCGAGGCTGGTGGAGCAGTTGCTCCATTGCCCTCCCCTTCCCCCGCAAGGCAGGCCGTGCACCGCCGCTACTAGCAACTAGACCGCTAGCGCTACTAGCCCACTCGCTAGCGCACCTGCGGCTTTTAGTCTGGTGCGGCTAATGTATGAACAAAATTTGATTTTTTCATAATTTCAAGTTGTGCGGCTAATATTCAGGTGCGCTCTGTAGTCCGGAAAATACGGTA
>VURO01025390.1:0-16662 GCA_015108175.1 Pelvicachromis taeniatus
TGGCAAAAGAAAAGCCCCGCCTACCGTTCTTTATGCAACTTCAAATGTTGGACAAAGTTGGAAGTTGTTCCATCTCCGTCTGTGATTCTCTTCTGGCATGTTTTGCATATTGCATTTCGTTTTTTGTTGACTAATTCGTACTTTATGTACCCGAAAGAAATTACTCTTGGAAGCATTTTTGGCTTGAACGTTTTTTTTGTTTTGTTTGTTTTTTTCAATCTGGTTAATCTGATTGGCTGTGCTACAGCTCACGCTCACATACATACGGAGTGTGGTAAGAATGCCTGAATGAATAAAATGAATTAATGGTCCGCACGTTTAATATAGTATGTGTGTTAAATTTTAGATTTGGGGTAAAATATCAAGTCATTTCAAGTAAACAGGTTCAAGTCAATTCAAGTCCCGAGTCATTGGTGTTAAAGTCCAAGTCAAGTCCAAGTCTTATAACATTTTTTCAAGTCAAGTCTAAAGTCATAAAATTAATGACTCGAGTCTGACTCGAGTCCAAGTCATGTGACTCGAGTCCACACCTCTGGTATCTTGTGCTCAGAGCTTGTTGCAGTGCTGCCATGATTAGTGCCTCTGTGCCATCTTTTAGTTCAGCTTTGTCAGCCACTAGTAGATGGTGGATTTCTGGATGCCAGCCATTTTCTATCTGCTTGCTGCTGTTATATATACCATGGAGGAGCATGTTCTTCCATGATGGTTTCTTTCTCAGGTTTCTGCTGCCTGAGGTGTTAGCTAAACACAGGGTCAGTTGTGGACATCTTCCTGATGTACTCATCAATATTCATTGTCAGATCATCATCATCATCATCACCTTTATTTAGCACTTTAAAACAACCACAGCTGACGCAACGTGTTGTGCATTGGAACTAAATAATAAAATTACATAAGATATCAATAAAAGCCAAATAAAAGAAAAAGTAAAATAATTAAGTAAATAACTAATTTAATTACAAGAGAAACTAAGTCTCACTGAAGTCAAAAGCCAAAGAATAAAAATGTGTTTTAAGACGTGTTTAAAAAGTGGACAGTGAAGGGGCCTCTCTAACTCAGCTGACCTAAGAGACCGACAGGGTGTGTAGGGATGATGAAGCTCAGAGAGGTAAGGTGGGGCAAGATTGTGAAAGCATTTAAAAACAAATATAAGAATATTAAAATGAACTCTAAAAAACACTGGCAGCCAGTGCAGTGAGGCCAGGACAGGGTTATATGCTCTCTTTTATGAGTTCCTGTTAGCAGTCATGCAGCGGTGTTTTGAACCAGCTGCAGATGTGAGAGCAATGACTGACTGGCCCCCACATAAAGTGAGTTACAGTAGTCCAGAAATAAAAGCATGGATCACTGATTCAAGGTGCTGCTTGGAAAGAAAAGACTTCACTCTTGCCAGTTGCCTTAAATGATAAAAACTGGACTTCACCACTGCTCTAATTGTGATTTAAAATCACTGTCCAGCTTAAATCCAAGGTCACTAATAACAGGTTTAAAATAAACTTCCAGGGGGCCCAAATCTACAGAGGAGCACTCACTCCAAACACCAACACCTCTGTTTTCTTTTCATTAAAATTTAAAAAGTTTAAAGTCAACCAAGCTTTAATGTCTTCTAAACATGTTAAGAGAGGTTTTATGGAGATGCCATCCTTCTGCTTTAGAGGCAAATAAATTTGACAGTCATCAGCATAACAATGAAAAAAGATCCCATGCCTTGAACTTGTATTTGGTGTCTTTTCACTTAATAGAATAGTATAGAATAAACCTTTATTATCGCACGAATGAGAAATTTGGTTGTTACACAGCCCTTGCTATAAAGCAAGGGGAACATAAGTATAGAAGGGGGACACAAAGTGGTCTTATATACATAAGCAACTAAAGTTCATATATACAAGTAACACTGTACAGAGATATGTACACAAGTGGGGGGGGTGTTATAGTGACCCAACAGGCTGATGAGCGGGATAACCATGTTAAATTGTGTTATACAGTCTGACAGCTGCTGGTATGAATGACCTGCAGTAGCTCCTTCTTACACTGTGGGTGTAAAAGTCTACTGCTGAACGAGCTGCTCAGTGCTCCTACAGTCTCATGCAGGGGGTGGGAGGTGTTGTCCATGATGGATGTTAGCTTAGACAACATCCTCTCCTCCCCAACCTGCTCGATGGACTTCAGAGGACAGTCCAGGACAGAGCTGGCCCTCTTGACCAGTTTGTTAAGTTTCCCCCTGTCGCTCTCTGCCATCCCACCACTCCAGCAGACCACAGCATAAAAGATGGCAGACGCCACCACAGTGTCATAACGTCATCGGGTTAGTTAACTGATGAGTTAGGTTAGTTGGTTAACTTTAACAGTGACTCAGACAAGATGCTAGCAGGCATACATGGAGTGCCATAACCAAGGCAGAGTATACAGAAACATCTGTGCCGAGTATGGCCTGGAAGTCAATGCAGCTTTTTCAGAATGAAGCCCTCTTCTCTAAACCTCATCCTGCTGTTTCCTTTGTAGATGATGTGTCTGCTGACAGCAGTGCTGAATTTCCAGACCGGGCATCCATGATGGAGGTGCGTCTGCAGGCACAGGAGGATGAGATCACACTCCTAAAATCCTCCCTGGCTGATGCCCTGCGCAGGCTCCGCATCCATGATCAGGTCCTACAGTTACTGAAGCAACAGGTCATAGCAGGTGGGTGCTGTTAACTGGAAACTAAAACTAATTTCAAAAAGACTGACTCATTCATCTTCATTCATATGAAAATGATTAGACTTGCAGAGTGCAGCTGTACACTCAGAAATAACTAATAATCCACTTTGATCTTCTCAGTGAACCCAGGTGCCGCACGGGTACTAAGCCAAGCGTACTGTTCAGATTGTTCCACCAGCAGCAGAAAGTTGTCCTCCAGCTCAGCCACCGATGGGATCCGGCACCCTGCTATGAGGTACGCCACCTTCCAGTCAAGGGCTTAAA
The DNA here is from genome assembly GCA_015108175.1 of Pelvicachromis taeniatus. Taxonomy (NCBI): domain Eukaryota; kingdom Metazoa; phylum Chordata; class Actinopteri; order Cichliformes; family Cichlidae; genus Pelvicachromis; species Pelvicachromis taeniatus. Next base: position 2,962 of record VURO01025390.1, read on the forward strand.
AGCACAGGAAGAATGACAAGGGACTGTCGTGTTTTATCTGATGTATAACTATTTTACTTGCTGTATTAGACAACACGCCTGTCTATTCAAACTCTCGTTGTGTTCATATGTCTGTGTGAACTGCTTTGTGTTGTTCTCAACCTTTGAACTCTCCAGCCAACTGTCAGACATCACTGTGACCAATGCAAATAGCCAAATAGGACGTTCGGCATCCATGGAGATCCAAACCATTCCAGCAACACTGGACAGGTCAACTCAGACGGAGTCTACACTGTCAGGCCAGGACTCTGGGCAGGACAGGGTCCCTCTCCGCGGACGAGTCCAGAGCCTGCAATTGGAAGATGCACTGCTGGAAGGTGCACATCCTTCTGTACCTGAGGGATACCGGGCCAAACTCCACCGTGTCCCTGGTATGGAAGAGGAGGAGGAGGAGCCAGAAGATGATGAAGAAGGAGGAAGAGGGGAGCATGAAAAGGAACTAACATGGGTATCATCAGTTGAAGAGCCCATTCAGCCCACCACTGTCAGAGGCCTCCAGAGGGAGGACTTCCTGGATGGAAGCTGCTCTCTGGAGGAACCAGGCTCAGCTTCGGGCTCATTCAAATCTTCAGACCAAAACCTCAGCTCCCGCTCTGGACCCCTGTCTCCCATCCAAGAAGGACAGAAGCCTCTGTGCGTGATCCTGCCTTATTGCCGCATTCTTTATAACCGCAATCATCTTTCATTAATCGTTGATTGATTGCATGACTTTTAAGAAAGAATCAGCTCTAACACTGTCTTTCCAGATTCTGACTCTGCAAACCCCAGTTGTGCTATAACCCACTTTACGAAACAGTCATCCTCAGGTTGCAGGGATGTGCTACGTTAGAACATGTCATCCCCCCAGTTTCCTAATTTGTTGTCTAGGTCGCTAAAGTCTATATGCGCTTTCTTTTCAGTGTGTTTGAGCAGATAGACTTTAACTTTTTGTTTCTCCAGCTAACTAAATGTTTGACTGATATATCCAGCTGGAAAATATAATGACAAGGTAACATTACAGAATACAAACGACATGGGACAGAGTTTTATGTTGTATACAAGCTGCACACAAGGCTGCACCAGCTTATATTCCTGCTGCATAGCTGAGCGGTGTCATGATTCTGTATGTGACACAGTGCCAGTAAGGATCTGGGGTTTTTTTTTTTTTTTTTCCCGACTGGGTTTTGCAGATTCTCTCAAACTGTTTTAACAATTTTTTTTCACTATAATTCTACTCTAAGCTTGTGATTGCGCTTAATATCTTTTTTTATTAGAAAATAATCTCTTGCAGCAAGGAATTTCTTCTCTGCAGTGAACTTAACTTTGTAATAGTTAGTTGGGACCACAGTGCAGGAGCTCTGCCTCAGTTTACTTGTGCATGTGCTCTTTCTTTTGCCCTACCTCCTTGATTTGCCCTGATTTCAGTCAGGGAAGATACAAGATCATATGAATGCAGAAGCTTTTTTTGGTAGACATTTTCTGTTGACTTCATAGATTAGATGTTGGACCACAGAGGCTGCTCTGATCCTCTCAGCTTAGGTTTACTTCCTACATTTAAGATCAGTGACGCAGAGAGATGGCAGTATCCTGTAACGCTTTCTGTGTTGATGCTTCTTGTACAGTGGTTTGTCATCAGGAAATGAGGTGTGTCCTCAGAAACCATTAGAAGCAGTAAGCATGGCTTTTATTTTATAAGTATGTTTGCATTGTATTAGTTTTTTGTCTAGAGAAAAAACAAGACTTTCAATATGAACTCAGAAGCTATTTTCACCATTGCTATTCCCCGCAAGCTGTCCAAAGGGCATTATTATAAACTACACTTATTATAGATTAGTAGTTTGAGGCATGTAATAAAGGGTCTTTCTATTGTCAAATTGGCTGTTTTAATGATTTTGTTTCTGGTTACATTTTGTTGCTGAGATTTCAAACTCAGATGGCATTACTTAAAATAAATTTGATCTAATCGAATAAATTAACTGTTTTATCAGGTCGGCTTTCTCCTCTTGTAAGAGTTTTTCGTATGGCCTTAACAGTGTGTGTGTGTTTGTTTTAATATTGTGCTTGCAAAACTATTGAAATGTGTAGCACTCACTCAAGATAGTTTTATTTTGTATTTTATTGTGTGTTTGTGCTGTAGAGGTCAACGCAAACACAAACCTCGTCTTAACTCTGAAGTCGGCCTCATATGTTATCAAAGTGTCTGTTTAGGCACCGAATTGTTTTCTTTTAAGCTTAAAAATTTTAAAATCCGTGCGCGAATCGTGTTTTCGTGAAGCTACAGAGAGCTTCTGCTAGTTGTTTCCAGAATGTCCAGCACGCTACAGTTCAAATCATTTTCATATGAATTACAAAAAGTAGTACTGTTTACACCCTATATGAAGGTCTTTCACACAATTGACAGAGTGACAGGTGTAGTAAGCGGGGTTTGGCAATGTTATTTACACTGGTGTTAGCTTTCTAAGCCCAACTTATCCTTTGCTGGAGAATTCAGTCTGTAAATGTATGCATGCTGGGGTTTGTGGGTGCTTTGCATGCAGAAATAGTGGGATAGTTGCATTAATCTGTCTTGAGTCTGAGTGGATTACTTGAATGTTAAAACTGACTTTGTTTCTGTGATGCTTTAGGGTTCGCAGAAACAGCGAGAAACTAGGGAACCCGGAAAGGCAGAGAAAACGTCTAGACAAGAAGGCTGCATCTTCAGCGAACCTCCTCACCCGCTCCCCAAGCCTGGAAAAGTGAGCCATCCTGTCATCATTCATAGTTGTCACCACACAGCTCACTTTTTGCCATGGCTGCTGCAGCCTCGCATCAAAGAAGCACTTGTTGGAAGTCCAGTGACTCGTGGGAATCACCCTGTGAAAGCCCTCATGAACACACATCATGTGATTGTGAAGCACCAGTCTGTAAAATGGCTTCTAATATCTTGATTTTTCTCTCCACAGCCGAGCTAAAGAGCTTATCGCCAGTGCAGGTGAGGTCATTACGCAGCATCTTCATTAACATGAAGACATCTGAGGCCTTTGTGTTCATTTTTGTGTTCGTTTTCATGTCCAGAGGTCAGCTGTTTCACAGATTTCACAGAAGATAAAAGCTGCTAATATTTTAAACACAAACTGAAGTCATTTTCAAACCTTTAAACCTTGCTAATACTATTACCAAAAAACAAACAAACTGTGGGTCCATTGTCATTTACTTATACAATAACTGTTGGATAATCTAACAGTTTTGTTCTTTTAAAATTATTTTATAATTATTGAGGTGGGACTCAAATTGGTGTCCAGTTTATTCATTGTCCCAAGAGTTTTGTTCTTGCTAGAATGAAGATGTACTTATGTTTTAGCTCTCTAAATTGTTCTAGCATTTCTTGCCAGCATTTTCTGGTCAGTCAGACAGAACTCAGTCTGAACATTCATATCTTGCTAACTTCATCTTTACTGTTTAACTTTACTTTAAGTCCCATAGAATTCAGCACTTGCCAAGATAACAGAGTTGGGTTAAGAGTTAAATGAAAAAAGAAAACGGGATTCGGCTTGGATTATATAGTGGATGTAACTGATGTTAATGGAAGGTTGAATTTCTAAAGTTGTAGTAGGTTATAAAGTTATAGGTCAGCTGTGATTTAAAGCACACGGGATCTGTTTGTTTGTCTGGTTAACTTTATTTTTTTCATTCACACATAGGATCCCCTGGTTCCAGAAGAGGAACCTACAGCCAAGGTAAACCTGCTATTATGTTGCTCTATATCTTTACAGTCTTTTATGGGAAGGGAGACAGACTGCTTTTCCAGGAGTATCTCACTTCCATTGTTGTTCTGCTGCAACCAGTTGGCAACTGAGAGCTAGAACTTGCTCAGCCATGAAAACCCATGCCAGGAAGCTCTCAGGACATTTAAAAAAACAAATCATTATAAAAAGATAACCGAAGAAGTTTGGCACTCTGCTACCTTGATTGAGCGAAACTAAGTCAGACCGTTGACGACTTTTGGGTGAATTTCCTTTGCAGGGCTGTGTAGACAGAGGAAACCCAGTTATCTCACAGGCCCCAACTGGGTGTGCAATCATCAATTTTGCCCTTTGGAGTTCCAATATAGGCTTCTTTTTTTTTTTTGTTCATGGGCCAGCTTACTATGTGGGGATTCCCACAGAAAACACTCGTAGGCACCCAAAAGGTGAAAATTCCTGTGGGCCCAACATCTACTAGCCTTTGTGGAGCTCATACATTTAAAAAAAAAAAAAAAAATTATGGGAAGGCCATAGTGATCGGCAGAATTCCCTCTTGGGTGCCCAAAAGGGTAGAACTGCTAAGGTCCCACGTGACTTTTCTGTGATTAAGAAAACGTTGGGTTTGTCTTCTATTATGCTGCTCACAGATGCATCACCATTGTTTGTTTTTCAGGACAATCAATCAAAATGTTTATCAGAGGCCGACCCATTACTATGTACATCCCCTCTAACATCCAGAACTATGATGAGCTGAAGATGGAACCACCCTTTGAGAGACTCGAGCTGGACTGGGTGTATCCTTCCACAATGCAACGTATTTGTAAGGGTTGTGTTACATTCAGACACTGCTGGTTTTACTGTGTGATCATTTCTAGGATTAATGCCTCCTATAGTCTATATAGGTCTAGTGTTTCTGAAAGACGAATGAGAAATTTTTAGCTGTGAAGATGTGGGTGCCATGGCTATAACTGCCTGGATCTGAACTAAAGCAAGACTTCATATAAGTTCAGTAACACCGTTTTGTTTGCGTGGTTTGGTTCTGTCTTGTATCTTGTTACTTGCTTGTTGTTACCTTAACCCTGTTCTGCTAGCTATGGTTACCGTGGACGGGACTGTCGAGATAATCTGTATTTCCTTCCGACAGGCGAGGCAGTGTACTTCATTGCCTGTGTGATTGTGCTTTATCACATCAACAAACGCACACAACGGCACTATCGTAAACACACAGACTGCGTCCGCTGGTTAGTAGGATGGAATTAATTATCCATATGTTGAAATGAAACCTGGCAACTTAGCTGACTGATTAGTCTAGCTACATAGAGTGCTGTGAAAAAGTATTTGCCCCCTTCCTGATTTCTGTGTTTTGTATATTTGTCACAGTTAAATGTATTAAAATGTTAAAGAAATTTTAGCTTTAGTCAAAGATCCAATTAAGGCAAAATGTAGTTTTTAAATGAGGATTCAACTTATTAAGGGAAAAACAACCTATTCAGCAGCTCTACTCTGAAAGCCTCTCTAATACTGAATTCTTTACCCTGTGGTAAGAGAGAGCCCATCCACCTTTTTGGAGAAAGCTAAATTCAGCTGGTTGTATCCATGATCTTATTCTTTCACCTATAAAAGAACTAACATTAATCGTGTTAACAAAAAGATCAGGTGTCGATTAACCTATTTATGGTATTTTTCAACAATGATGCTCCATCTAGTGGCAGATGGCTGCATAACATTTAGGACACAGCAATTTGTCATTGTTCATTCTTTAAAATATAAGCAACTAGACTTTAAGATTCTTATGTCTGCTACTGACTACTGACAATATTAATCGACTAGTTGTGCGCATCCCTAGTTTGTACTTTGGAATGCTTCCATGCTCGCCTTTTCCCCCCCAGTCTCTTCCATATTGTTGAATAAGGACAAATGTCAGTCACTGTTTCTTGGCTGTTCTTGAGTTTCTAAAGATTGTGGCATGGACTGTTGCTTTTTAAGATTCTTTGACCTATTTTGACCTATATACCTCTTTTAGACAAATGGTTTCTTAATTCAACACACAACCGCATTTAATTGAGGATACCAGTGCTGACCTCTGTCTATTGCTGAAAGTGCTAATGGGCACATGAGCATCAGAACTTGAATATGGGTCCTGGCATCCATGTAGATGTTACTTTGACACGTTACCAACTACCTAGCCATTGTTTGGTATTCCCTGATGAGTGTGGTCTCTTTCAGCACGATAATGCATCCTGCCACAAGCAAAAGTGGTTCTGGAATGGTTGGAGGATGACAGCAACTCGTTTGAGGTGTTGACTTCCCCAGATCTCAGATCAATCGAGCATCTTTTGATTGTTGGGGTTTATTCTCCATTATTATTAGGTTTCTACTTTGCAATATAAAACACCTACAGGTGACTCTTGTGATTTGACACTATAAAAATAAAATTTAATTGATTAGGATTAGTCTCCCCCCCTTCAGGCAGTGTAAGACTAGACTGATCTCAGATATTTGTGGGCAGAGGTCAGTGTGACCTCTTAACAGAAAAACACTTTTACAAGTGCAATATTCAAAACCTGTATCGGGAACAAAGTGGAAGATTGTGCTACTATTTGCTTTCACCTGCTTCTAACCTCAACTCTATTTCTTGTATTATAGCTTAAGTCAAAGTATTTGCACTAGCGATTTTGGAGGGGATAAGCATGCGGGCATGTTACTGCATAGTAGCTAACTTATTCAGCCACAATACTGTACACCAAAATACATGATTCTGAGATTCCTTTTTTAAAGAGCCAAGTTAAATGGCCCCTCTGCGAATCCTTACCTTATCATGGTAGAGGGGTTTGTGTGTCCCTGTGATCCCAGGGGCTATGTTGTCTGGGGTCTTTTTGCATTGAGTAGTTCAAGGGTGTACAAGTATCATGTAGGTCCAGGTGACAAAAATATTCTCATTTGCTTTTCGCCACAAAGTCCATGTCCATGTCAAATTGTGCATCCATGGAAGCCATCAATCATATTTGAAGATTAGACACTTTGCCTCTGCCAGATAAATAGGTATCACCTATTTACCATTAAAACTGTACAATTCTGCTCACAGCTGTAAATGACTGTTTATTGACTTTAGTCTTTCAGTCTTCTAAAACAGCACAACAGAATATAGAAAAGCTAAATTTGTTCAGTGGATGATTTTTGTGCCAAAAAGATAGCATTTAACCTTTGACTCATTTTCATCGTGCTGCAGCCACCACAGTCAAATATATCTTGCTTACCAAACACAGACAGCACTGTTTATTTGACTGTAAGAACATGTTTGTCATTTTGCCATGATGGATGCAATCCACCACCCTCATGTTTCAGTACAGCAAACATACAAAAGCTTTACACAAACCCTTCTTGCCATTAAGTAAATAATTTATTTCTCTGCAGTCTCACACTCCATCCTGATAAAGTGCGAGTGGCATCTGGCCAGACAGCAGGGGTGGATAAAGATGGCAAGGTGACTATTGCTGCCCTTACAATAACGTTTAAACATCAGATACTTCATCTTTGCATATTTTGAGTCCCTGTCATGTGTTAACGATCTAACTTTTAAAGGATAGTAGGAATTGAGATGTATGGAAACTTTCAGTACAGCTTGGTTAATTTTGCAGTGACTGGCAAAAAACGAGTAAGTGATATTTTTGTATCTTCATCAGCCTCTCCAGCCGTGTGTTCATATTTGGGACTCCACCACACTGGTCACCCTGCAGCAAATCGGACTGGGGACCTTCCAGAGGGGAGTGGGATCAGTGGCATTTTCCTTTGCTGTGAGTTGATTGGAGTGTAACATACTGTAATGTCATGTTTTTCCATTCTCTTCAACAAGAAGAAACAGGCTTTTTGTGTAATGTCTCGAGCGAGATCTAGAGCTAGAGAGAGAGATCTAGAGAGAGCTAGATTGATCTAAAAATATAGAGAGATCGAGATCTAGATTTCTAGAGAGATCTAGATTGATCTAACGAGATCTAGATTGATCTAGACCTAGATTGATCTAACGAGATCTAGATTGATCTAGATTGATCTAACGAGATCTAGATTGATCTAGAGAGAGATCTAGATTGTTCTAGAGAGTTCTAGATTGGTCTAGAGAGAGATCAAGATCTAGAGCAGGGGTCACCAACATGGTGCCCGCAAGGACCACATGAGTAGCCCGCAGGCATGTTCTAAAAATAGCTCACTATAACAACTTATCAGTAAGCTGCATCTATTTTTATTTTTTGTTGCTATTTTTTTTTTAATCACAATTGCATTGGTATTAATTTGTTAGAGATAATATATTAAAAAAAATGTTTATTATTAAATATTAGATCAGCCCTAGCTGGTCTCCATGGAAACAGTTGCCATAATCATAATTACATAGATGAATATCATTAATTATTAATGATAACAATTAATTAAAGTTAAATTGAGGACATTTTTTATTTAAGAAGTGTTTGTCAAATTGGTAGCCCTTCACATTAATCAGTACCCAAGAAGTAGCTCTCACTTTCAAAAATGTCGGTGACCCCTGATCTAGAGAGATCTCCTGTGATGCCTGACAGGAGCTTCCATGTGGTATTGAGGCAGGTTATTAGACGGTAGTTGGAGGGGACCGGTCCCTTCTGGGGGTCCTTGATGATCAGGACTGTCCGGCCTTCGGTTAGCCATTTTGGGTGTCTCTCGTCAACTAGCTGCTGGTTTATTTGTTCTGCCAGACGCTCATGGAGTGCAGTCAGCTTCTTGGTGGTCTGGTGCTGTGTCTGGTGTACTGGTGCGGTGTCCTGGAGACCCTTTCTTGGATGTCTGCTATTGTGATGGTTACTGGACCCTGTTCAGGGAGGTTGCTGTGTTCTGCTCTGAGATCCACTAGCCACTGAGCATTGCTGTTATGGGTTGCGTCCTTCTCCCATATGCTCTTTCAGTATTGCTCTGTCTCCAGCCTTGGTGGTGCTGTTTTCATATTGTTCCCCTGCCACTGAGAGTACACCTTGGCTGGTTGTGTGGAGAACAGCTGGTTAGGGTTAGGGTTCTCCTGCCTTCAATCTCTCTGGTGTACCTCTTCAAGCAGTTGGCCAAGGTTGTGAGTTGTTGCTTGGCAGTTTCCAAGGCCTCAGGTATGGGCAGATTGCTGTACTTCTTAAGCACCTTCTTTGTCGCACCTTTCTGCAGCTCCGATAGTTGACTAACTTCCCTCTGTGCTATCTTGATCTTGGCCTCTCCCCCCCCGACCTGTCGTCCTGCCACCCCTTGCCGTAGCATGTGTGTTGTACCTTGTCATTCTCTAGCTGTGAGAGCAGTCCCTTATTCCGAATGTTGGAACACCAAAAATATAAATAAAACAAACATCTGGCAAACTAGATTTATTTGCCTTAGATTCAGCATGATTTTTTTAATTATTTTTTTTACTTGCCTTTATTTGTCCAGACATACATTCATTTTCTAATTCTGATTTCTTTTTTCTTGGTGTGTTTTAGGACACTGGATCATTTCTGTGCGTGATCGATGATTCTAATGACCACATGCTGTCATTATGGGATTGCACTAAGGGCACCAAGCATACAGAGATCAAGGTAAAGGAAAGATGGTCAACATCAGGTATTAATGAGTTTATTATAGATTTAATCACTGAATCTATTCAGCATAAATACTAAATAGAGTCAGTGATGATATGCTGATGTTAATCTTTGACAGCACTCAGACATTAGAATAACACTAGGTTATTTAGTTTGAATGTAATAAATTAAAGATAGATTGAGCCTACAACCTGAATATGTTATCAAAGTTCACCAGCCCTCAAATGTGGCTGAAGTCAAACAGTTTTGAAAAGAGAGCAGCCATGTCTACCATCTGCTGTTATGGCCTTTAATCCCAAAATGTCTCAAATTCCCTTAGACCAGTTTCAGCATGTCTGTCATGGCAGCAGTGTAAAGTGTTTCATACAGTGCATTTGTCTGTCTGTACATATGTGGGCTCAGTAATTGTTTAAGAGCTTCCAGGATTTATTTTTTTTGGCACGTAGCATGCTGCATGCATGGGCAGAAAAACACTGTAACATATGATTTGTAAGTGGCCAGTGACCCAAAATGCAAGACTCTGTTTAACATTCTGTAAAATACTTTTTTATGGTAGTTTGCTATATGCATGAAAGACAAGTGAAGGCAGATACCATATTGTGTTACAATTTCACAACAACATAGAACATTTTACTGGTTACATTACCAGTGTTTTCTATAATGTGCTACAGTGTCCCACTCTGTCCATTTTTGCATTTTGTCTCATTAAATACCCAATAAATGTTTATAGGGTCATGAGCTATATCCCATCTTTCTAAACGGTGAACTTGTGGTCTTTCTAAAACTACATCTTCAAATTGTTATTGGGCCATAAAAGACCTGTGTTTCAGGTGTCACACTCACCCTGTTCTCATCCACGGCTTTCATCAGCTTCTTTTATTCAGTCTGTGATTAGAAAGAGAATCCTGGCCTAATTTGTAATGTAAACATGATATGCAGTTGTAAAAAAGGATAATGCAATAAAGTCCAGTGGCATCAAAAATGCCACTTCTTGAGTTGATTTCAAAACCTCTCACTTATCTACTGTTCATAGATTGGGGAAACAAAAACATCTTGGGAAAGTAGAGGAATGTCCACTTGCTGTACATTGTCCATCAGTCTGACAGCAGGCCTCCAGTAGCTACAGTCATGAACATTTGTTAATGGGAATTCAAGTGTGTAGCGTTGGTCACATGGTCAATTTCAAGAGTAAGCAAAAACATGGAGCAGGGCATGTTTTTTTTAATTTTTTTAATTACAGCAGAGAATCAATGGTAGATTTAAAACAACAACAAAAAAATCCTTTTTTTACAGCCCAAAGTTGTTGGTAATGTATCTGATCCAAGAGCCTTAAATTACTTGGCAAAATGTGAATGCAGTTGAAGAACCAGCATGTTACTGAAAACGTATTTCAGCAGCTAGCTCAATTGCATGTATCTACACATATCAGAAAATGCATGTGACTCCTGGGGGAGGAGTTAGGATGATGTTTCCATATCAAAACGGCTCGACTGACGCACTCAGATCATTTCGTACTGTAGTAGTGCTAACCCTTTTTATGCTGTTGTGTGTTCAGAGTACCAATGAGGCTGTGTTTGCTGTAGAGTTTAACCCTCGGGACAGCACCAACATCATCACCTGTGGGAAGTCCCACGTCTACTTTTGGACATTGAATGGAGGACAGCTCACAAAAAAGCAAGGCATCTTTGGAGTAAGATTAAGTCTTATTTCTCCTAACTGAAGTTTTTAAACTCATTTAACTTGTGCTAGTACAAGAAAGTACTGGAAAATGAAGTTGGCATCTTCTTTAGAGGCCAAAAGAGAATGAACCTCAGCAAAGAGAATTGAAAATTAAAACTGCAAATATTCAACGTTTCTAATAAATGGATGGATGCATCAGTGTTCATGTAAAAAAAAAAATCAGTTATTAGAACAGAAAATTACATTTAATAAAGATCAAATAACTTTTTATTATTTTCAGAAATACAAGAAGCCCAAGTTCATCCAGTGTTTTGTGTTCAGCCTGACTGGAGATGTTCTCACCGGAGACTCTGAAGGGAACATCCTGACTTGGGGAAAATCAGCTGCAGATATCAAAACTCTTGGTAAAGGAGCCAAAGGTTGGTGCTGTATATCAGTTCAAAGTCTAGAGAATAAAATGTCAGTATGAATATCATCTCTATGGAGACAAATCACCATCAAATGTGTTGGCAAACAAACTAGATTTAAAATTGTCTTCTTAGAAGCTTCACAAAAAATTGAAAATACGATACAGTTAAATCACCATGATGGCAATTTTACATACCTGAGTGATTCTAGGAGCTATATTGTCAGGGATAATTGTTATGATCTACCAAGGCAAATAAGTCACAGGTGAGACTTATTTTATTTAAAACTACAAAGTTGACCAAAGTGCTGCACAGAAAAAGCAGGGTCAAACAAACTCCCATGTCTATGCACATCAGTACACATATCTAAATAAAAGAGAGCTATATAGCCACTATCTAAACATATCTAAGAAACCTCCAGCAGAACCAGGCTCTGGAAGGGGCGGCTATCTGCTTCAACTAAGGAAGATGAGACAAAAACTCGCTGTGGCAGAGAGCCAGAGAGTCCTAGAAATATGGTCTCTAACCAGATATCTACTCTGAATGGCATTACCTTGGCCTCTAGTAATACCGTGAGGACTCTGGGAGTCATATTTGAGGTTATGTCCTTCAATACACATATTAGACAAACATGAGATTAATAATTACTAATGATTATAGTGATTGAAAATGCCCGGACTATCTTGGAAATTAGATTTTTGCCTGGATAAAGAATTTTTAAAAGGTGAGTGAAGAAAGTGCATCATGGGAAGCCCCCAGCGGGGTTTAGCGAGGATTCAGGATCACCTGATGTTGTGATGATGATGTGTGTTAGTTTATCAAAAGCTTTAAGAACTAAGAAAGTTAAATGATATGAAGTATAGTGGTGTGAAAAAGTCTTTGCCCCCTCTGTTTGTATGATTGTCTCACTTAAATGCTTTAGATAATCAAACAAATGTAAATATTAGACAAAGATAACACAAGTAAACACAAAATGCAGTTTCTAAATTAAGCTGTTTTTATTAAGAAGAAAAAAACAAACCTGCATGACCCTCTGTGAAAAGGTGATTGCACCCCCCCCCCCACCCCACCCCCATCTCTGTGGACTCATCTCTGCGCTTGTCCTGCTAGACCTCAGTGCAGCGTTCGATACTGTTGACCAAAATATCCTATTAGCACGATTAGAGCATGCTGTAGGTATTACAGGGACTGCGCTGGTGTGGTTTGTATCATATCTAATCTAATAGACTCCAGTTTGTTCACACACACTAAGGTTATGGAGTTCCACAGGGTTCAGTGCTAGGACCAATTCTGTTTATATTATACATGCTTCCCTTAGTATCATCAGAAGGCATAGCATACATTTTCACTGCAGATGACACCCATCTTTATCTATCCATGAAGCCAGATAACACACACCAATTGGTTAAACTGCAAGAATCCCTGCTTTAAGACATTCCTGCAGTTTAACTCCAGGCCTCATTGGTCGGCGTCCTGCAAGTTTGATGTGTCCTTGATCCAACACAGCTGATTTTAATGGTTAAATTACCGTATTTTTCGCCCTATAAGATGCTCCGGAATATAAGACGCACCCAATTTTAAAGGAGGAAAATCTAGAAAAAATATTCTGAACCAAATACTGTAGAACACTTTCTCACGCTGCCTCCGCCCGTTTTATCAAGCATGCAACGGTGGTGACTTGTGTGGACTTGGTGGAGCCAAATAACCCGTCATGCATTTCGCGAGACCAGCCCGGTCACGTTCACCTGACCTGTGACATCATCGATTACGCTGGTGTGTTCCAATTGCACAAATCGCAGCTGAGTGAAGCTGACCCCCCAGCCACTTAGGCGGAAATAGGCGGAGTGGTTAGTGCTTTGTTTGTGCTGTTTTGTGCTGTTAAAATTATCGTTTGTGCTGCTATGGTTTTTGAGATATTAAACATTATTTTATAGGTCATTCAAAGGTCACCATCAACAATGAAAATGATGTTTTCGTCTATTTTGCCATTTTGGACTATAGCCTCTTTTGAAGAGCAAAGAAAAAAAAAAAGACAATGCATCACAAATTTAGCTCCTTTAATAAAATACGATGTGTGTTTTTTTTTTAACTGAACTTTATTGAACAGATGAACACACAAAGCGAAAAGAAATTTTTCTGCAATACCATAACAGCACATCTCAGAAACCGTAGCAGCACAAACGAGGCACTAAAAAAGTAGACCACTTTGGTCCATTTTGGAGCAGTCTGGGGGAATGGTGACCTTTCAATGACCTAGAAAATAAGCTTCAATATCCCAGAAACCGGAGCGCACAC
>VURO01025404.1:0-10068 GCA_015108175.1 Pelvicachromis taeniatus
CTGAGCTCCTCCCGGATGGCCGAACTTCTCACCCTATCTCTAAGGGAGAGTCCGGCCACCCTTCGGAGGAAGCCCATTTCCGCCGCTTGTATCGGCGATCTCGTTCTTTCGGTCACTACCCACAGCTCGTGACCATAGGTGAGGGTAGGGATGAAGATCGACCGGTAAATTGAGAGCTTGGCTTTTACACTCAGCTCTCTCTTCACCACAACAGACCGATGCAGCGTCCGCATTACTGCAGCCGCAGCACCGATCCGTCTGTCCATCTCCCGCTCCCTTCTCCCATCACTCGTGAACAAGACCCCGAGATACTTAAACTCCTCCACTTGGGGCAAGGACTCGTCCCTGACCCGGAGTGGGCACTCCACCCTTTTCCGGCTGAGGACCATGGCCTCGGATTTGGAGACAAAGAGCGATCCAAAACACCCCTATGAGAGATCCAACAAGGGAACAGTTTACCCTGCCCAGGATAGGGTTACCGAGGCTGGAGCCAGGCCCGGGGAGGGTGCCTGAGGGCGAGCGTCTGGTGGCCGGGCACTGCCCGAAAAAGGGACATGGGCCGATCTTCCTGCAGGCCCACCACCAGCAGGAGGCGCCGTAGGGGTCGGTTGCATTGTGAGCTGGGTGGCGGCCAGGAGCGGAGGCCCTGGCGGACCGATCCCCGGCTACCAAGACTGGCAATCGGGACAAGATAAATGTTATATATAACATTGATATAAATGTTATATATAACATTTATATCAATGTTATATATAACATTGATATAAATGAACCTTTTCTTGCCAAACTCGGTCAAAAATGAAACAGGTTAAGGTTTTAGCAAGAGGTAAGCTTAATGTGACCACACTGGCAACTTTGGTTTGCACTTCCTGTTTCTTCCCACTGTCACCATGAGTCTGCTCATAGCGGGTCATCTGATAGTTTATTAATCTTACAGCATAATATTAGATTGTGATTTATTACTATAAAACTAAAACATTAATTGTACTCTTTTGAAAAATGTCTACATAAGAATAACTTTAGAAAATCACCAGATGGCGAGTCTGGTTTTGTAGAGAAGTCAAAAGATTCCCTTGGATACAATAAAAATGGCACTTTTTATCTTTTCTTACCATACATACCACTCTGGGCTTTCTTTTCATGTAATTGTGGTAAATATGGGCTTCTCATCATTAGACTTGCTTGCAACCTTGAGCAAATAAGACTCGCCACAATAAGTGAAAGGCTGAAACGGGTACATCTTGGCCCTGGCCTGCTGTCTGCAGTTTAACTGTGTGTAGCTGCAGGGACACAAGACGCCGTTTGTCAATGAAACGCTGAAAAGCTTCTGTATTTTTTTCCTCCGTGTGTCACAAAGCTAACCCGAGGAAATGAAGCCAGTTAAAATTTGAGTTTTCAGTCCTTCAGCTTTTCTTTCATATATTCTTCCAGGAATATAAGGGAGAAGAAAGCAAAGAACATGGAGGAGCAGCCACGGCGTGTCTCTGCAAAAAGAGCATTCAGCAGGGAGCACAGAGTTGCCTTCTATTTTATTTCCTTAGATATGAGCCTGAATAAGGTCAGGGAATAACCTTTGAAGTAGTGCACCATAAACCACACCAGCGCTGACTGAAAGATGGAGAGTATGTGTGAGTGTGCTCTGACATTTCCTCCAATCCTCTAATTTGAAGGCGATCCACTTTAAAGATATTGGAAGTGGAAGGACTCCCGGTGTTCCAGTGTTTTAGAAGAGTTTATCATCTGTTGACCTTCTTGGCCACAAAAGCTACAAACAGAAAAGAAAGAGGGCGGGAAAAACAGCCGCTGTGTTAATTTGGGTCCAATGCAGAGCATGGTTTGTGTCACGCAGCATCCTGTGTGAAGTAAACCACCTGTAACAAAGCACTTATTCAGCTTTCACCTAACAAGATACTTTAGTCACGGTCTGGCTCTTATTTTCCCACCATCAGCAGCAGGAAGTGGCTGTAAGGCAGAGATGCGTCTGTTATTCTGGACTTTGATATTTGATCGATTGTTAGTTCCCCTCTCGAGTCTCGTCTCAGTGTTTGTTTGGTCTGTGTTCTCTTTCCATGACTGTCTGCTGTCTCAGTCTAGGTCTCAGTGAGTGTGTGTCTGTGTGTGTTACTTCCTGTTTGAGCCACACTCTGTTCACTCTGTTCACTCTGTTCACGACACATTCGTTCACATGAGGGTGAAGTTCATTTCCATACAGTTATACAGTGGATTGATATACCAGTGGATTGATATGCATCACCAGAACAAGAAATGTCGTTTCACAGGCACTACCTGTGAGACTCACAGGTGAAGAAGAACAGTGGTGTGTCCAGGTGTGCCGCAGGGGTGATTTGTTCACTGAAGGCTCAGAGCGAGGGCACAGGTACTCTTTGGACAGGGGTGAAAGCAATCTGTGCTGAAAAATGGTGAATGCTCCCAGAAAAGGTTAAAGTTATCAATTAAAACTGAGGGGCATCCCGACTGGAGCGATGTGTCGAGACTGAGCAGCCTACTGAGACACAACTTCCCCAGAAGAGACACCTGAACACGTCTTTGGCTTCATTACTGGCACCAGGAGCTTTACTTGGTGCACATTCACCAGTTTGGAGGAAGCCCACCCGTCAACATGGTCACGTCACACTCTCACACATGGTCACCACCACCCTCCAGAACTTCTCTGCCACTCCCGACTTCTTCATGCAGCACCACAGATCATCTCTTGGCATCTGCTTTCTCTAGAGCCACAAAGGCACCGTGGAGCTCCTTCTGACCTTCTCTATACTTCTCCATAAACACTCTTAAAACAAACGTCACATCTGTAGAGCTCCTTCTCAGCGTGAACGCTGATCTTAAACCTTAGCTTAGGTTGAGCAGGTTCTCCATGGTGCGGATTATTGGCTCATCCCTCTGAAGTTATCAGTACACGTCTCCGTTCCAGGACAGTCTTAAACAATCTGGTCAAAAAGCCCACTGTCCTCTCTCCTTGACCTCTCGGTCCTCTGGACAGGTGTGTCGTCGAGGGCAGGAGAACTTGATGAACTTCTACATTCGTCACGTTCTCCTGCTGTCTTCTCCACACACTCTCGTCACATGTTAGCACATTTCAGTCTCGATCCTTAATCCCTCTGACCTGCTGCACATCCTTTCCAACTCCAACTCTTTGCCTAGCCTAGACCTTTTCTCCTTCCTTAGTGTCCAGCCTCATAGAAACTCACTATTAGCCTTTTCTTTGTCACTTCTCTTCTTGTTGTATTCCATGCCCTCCAGTACTTTTGTCTACTTTCTTCATCTCCCTATCATTGCCTTTGTTGTGGCCGAGCTTTGTCCACTTGGAATTGGAAAGTTTGTGGTTCGATCCTTGGCTGCTCCAGTCTGCATGCCAAATATCAATGAGCAAGATAGTGACTGTAAGGTGCTCTCCGATGCATCTGTGAGAGTGTAAATGTTAAATAAGAAGCACTTAGGTAGAAAGAGCATAGAAAGAAATGCTTGTATGAATGGCTGACTGGGACAAGTTGCATAAAGTGCGTTGAGTTCTCGGGTAGAGGAGGAAAGCTTTATGTAAGGACCAGTCCATGTACTTTAAATACTTTCCTGTACTGTCTCGTTCCCCCCCAAGTCTTTTCTGGGTTTGTTGGCAGCTTCCCTCAGGACTGCCGCTGCACTTCTACAGTCATTTGCTAACTTCCTGAACTCTGTGCAACATTCTTCCTTCTTCAAATTTCACCATTTAATCCAAGCCTCTACATTCACTCACTTCCTCGTTTCCAAACGATCCTGCAGACTATAATCTGACTACCTTCTGGCTGCTTTCCCTCCTGACGTCACCTTGTGTCCACCTGTGTTCATCTTGCACCAACACAGCAATCTCTGTTTTGCAAAGTCCACTACCTCTATCCTGTATACCATGATTACCTACAGATCTGCTTGACACTCACTTACTCTGGAACTGTCTCTTCTGACTGACATACGTAGCACTTTGTGCTAATTGTTGTGGACATGTGGGGCCATGAAATCTGCTGTTCGTCTGATTGGAAGCTGATCTTCTAACACTTTTGAAGGAGCCAGTCCAGAAGTTTTCTAGTCTGAGCTGATCGGGTTTCCTTACATTACATTCAGGGTAAGACAGAAACAAGATGACTTCCTAAAATCCTTTCAAAGCATTTAAGCTCATGTAAAGTTCACAGCTTTCATCAAAGAAATGACAAAAATAAAATCCCCTCTGCAGCTTCCCAATCATGACGGGGCTGTGGTCCCTTTCACTGCTAAGAACAAGTGATTTGGCGACTTGACACCCTCTGAAAGGATTTTTCTGCGTTTCTGTTTCTTTTTTGGTAAAAACGACACCGCCTTTGTTTGTGTTTCTGACCTCAGACCAGCCGTTAAAGCTATCTGCTGCGGCCAGGTTTCCTGCCTCTAGCTTTGTCTCTTCTTGCCATTAATAGTTCTTTCTGCAACAGTGTGGCATTGCTCCAATCTTCTGAGCGGGCCAACTGGCTGTTTCCAAACATATCGGAGTCACGCTTAATCGAGGTTCTGAAGTTTGTTTATTCCCTTTTCTTCAGAACAGAAATTCATTTGTTTACATCCGTTCCCTCCAGAGGCAGAGACGAAAACGACAGATGTCGCCATGTTGGTTCTGGTTCTTTCTGATCAGCCAGCAGCAACACCACAACACCCATCCATCACAGCAGGCTGGCTGCTGTTGGCTTCAGCACAGGAGCAGAAACCTACAAACACAACACGCCTTCACGTGGTACACGTGTGATATCAGGACGATCGAGCATTTAAGTGCAGAGCGGTGCGAAGCATATGACTCCACACACGCGCGCGCACATACACACACAACCGACCAACGGGAGTAAATGGGCTGGAGTTGCCATAGAAACAGTTGAGTCCCACAACATCCATTCCAGAGAGCCTTCAGAAAAAAAACAAAAAGAAACAGCGTTTGTCTTATTTTTTTCAGATGTGTGTGTGTTTTAACATAAAGACACACACACACACAGGGTGTGTGTATGCATTCCTGCATGTTAGTGTGTGTGTGTGTGTGTGTGTGAATGTGAGTGTGCAGTGGATCCCCCTCTGTGATCACAAAGAGCAACCCTCATCCCTGAGAATCCCATTTCACGGCTAGGTTTAGTGATGCTTTAGTGTGTGTGTGTGTGTGTGTGTGTGTGTGTGTGTGTGTGTGTGTGTGTGTGTGTGTGTGTGTGTGTGTGTGTGTGTGTGTGTGCTGGGTTCGCGGGGGATTACTGGGCCACTGCTCATACAGGTTGGGATTATTTCAAATAAGATGTGAAATTCCTTCAACACTCCACCAATTTGAAGATATGAGCGTGAAACGTGTGATGTAGCCACTCGCCTGTTTATCAGGACAGATTCACTCATGGCACGAGTCCAACAACTCCACCGTCTTACAAAAGACCCTTTGTGAGACGGTCTGCAGGGTAAGATCGCCTGTTATCGCCGACACCGTCCATCCATGTTCTTCCACTTATCGGGTTCACGTTCGTGAACGGACTGAAGCATAAACAATCTAT
Organism: Pelvicachromis taeniatus; assembly: GCA_015108175.1. Taxonomy (NCBI): domain Eukaryota; kingdom Metazoa; phylum Chordata; class Actinopteri; order Cichliformes; family Cichlidae; genus Pelvicachromis; species Pelvicachromis taeniatus. The sequence continues at coordinate 5,538 of VURO01025404.1, forward strand.
ACAAACAAATATTGCTACATTATAACACTAAGCCACTGAAGTCGACTGTGCGTCTGTGATTATTTGAGATGCTGTGTCATCTGCTGGTGTTTTGTCCACAGTCACCACAGCCATCAGGAGACAGAGCCCTTCAAACATCCAGCCGTGGACAGGCATTACGGAGATGGGATTTCCTTCAGCAGGAGGACTTCACACCTGTCCAAACTGTTTTCTGACCACCTTAGTACTTTCCTTGATTGGCCAGCCAACTGATCTGACCATGAAGAGTCTGCTGAGACTTGTCAAGAGAAAGACGTTAAACCCTCAACCCTCTATCAACCCAGCCTGTGCTGCAATAACACGGGACTTTCGACAGGTGAGAGGAAAGTCCGCCTCACTCAGCAGCGTCACTTCTATGCAGAACAAAAGAGATTTGGTGTTTGCTGTCACACTACTTCACACCTGGAAGAAGGTATTACAGCATGCAGTGTGAGGTGTAGTTCCAGGATCAGCAGAGAGGTCAAAGGTCAAAATAAGCTGACAATAATTGGTTTGTGGAGGGATGATGAGGATGCAGGATGAGAAACTAAACACAGACACACCCTCCATGTGGAGGAGATGAGGAGGCAGAGAGGGGGAGAAACCCTCTCCTCTAACACAAGTGTCCGCCGCTGCTGCAGAATACCAATGTGAGCCCCCCCCCCCCCCCACCACCACCACCACCACCACCCCACCCCCCCTCTGCAGGACACAGTGTCACTGCTTCTGCATTTGCAGACTCTGAGCTGTACTTGCACATATACACTAAGTTAAATATGCTCATTAAAATTGACCTTTGGTTTTGCGGACAGTCACATATGATGATGATACATCCGAATGAAACTCTATTCAAAGAAGACAACAGAGGCAACGTTGTATTTTGGACAATTCAAAAGCAAACAGAGCAATTCAAATAAAAAGAGGTGGAGATGAATGGAGGGAGTGGAGAGCTGGACTCCAGCATGCAGGAGGTCAGCAGAGTGCAGGCGAGGTGTAGCTGCAGCAGTACTGCAGTCACACGCTGAACATCATGTTCTGCCTGTTCTCTCCATCCGTGCTCAAACTGAACTAATCAGTGAGTAACTGATGACAGCACAGTAGCAAGAAAGGGGGTGGGGGGGCAGTGCCAGGTCACTCTATTAACCAGTATCCAAGAAAAACTTGAAAGAAGTACTTTTAATATCAAACCCTTCCTCTCTGTCCATTGTGGCTCTTGTGCTTTGTGTCATTTGAATTGTGAGATTTTGTGCATTGATCCTGAATTATTCACGCTGCCTTAAAGAAGAAAAACAAAGATTTGGCCTGACAGGACATTTCCTGTTATTCCTCATCATCCAACAGGACCCGCCAGTGTTCCAGGTGGACCGGTGTGATGTGTGCGGCACTGTGTGGGTGTTGTGGTGAACGGGGGCGCAGCGTCTCTACTCAGGGTAATTACCGCTAAGGATGCAGCGCGGCGCTCAGAGTAGAATCACACCACACTCCAGTCCAACGGGTCCGGTGAGATTGTTTATAAAGGATGCCTCCACGGACACCCAGAGACCCACTCGTCATTTAATTGCATCATGGAGAGGTGCCAAAGCTGCTCGGAGGACACGGCTGAGGAGAACGATGTCTGGGAGGCATCGCCTCGATAAACCGGCCCGCTTCAGTCTGGTTTGGACTGGACCCGAGGACATCAGCGTTTTAGTACGAAGTCACTGAGGTCTGACTGCTTTACAACGAAGGGGAAACTTGACCCACAATCAACCGAGTACACTGTGATGAAGCTGCATGGACTGCAGATAACTCCTCACCTTCATCGAGCTCGCTGGGAAACATTCTACATTCCAACAAACTCTGTCATGAAGTTTTAACTGGTTGACTTATTAACCAGTCAATAAGTTTTGACTGGTAAATGTCATGAAGTTAAAACTGGTAAATTACAGGTTTTCTCCTTTGGCCTGCTGGGAGATAAGAGCTACATCGTACAGGACATACAGCTGAATTATGTTCGTTTTAAGATGACCGTGTGCGTGTGTGTGTGTGTGTGTGTGCGTGTGTGTGTGTGTGTGTGTGCGTGTGTGTGTGTGAGCAGATGGATAGTGACAGCACATCTGTGAACCCAAGCAGATGAAGCAGACGTTTCTGGTGCTGTTTCACTTCATGCTCATTTAAAAGAAAAAGACAAAAAAATGAGGATAATGAGTTTTTACTTATAGTATAAAAACACCCTTTGGAACAGAACGCCTTCATTTACCCTCCTCGGACCTGCGTCCACATATGTGGACGTCACATTTTGGGTTGTTTAAACCAAAATACAACATTTTGCTCTACAGGGGCCTGATGTCCTCTTACCAGGACACGATGCTGCCGCTGTTTGATCCAAATTTAAAAAGAACGTCCTCATATGTGGAGCTCATTTCTCTCAGAAATAAAAATAAAAAAGTTTTTACATTGATCAGGTCCCAATCAGCCCAAATAGCAAAGAGAAAATAAAAGTGCACGCCATGCACGAGTTCAGGTCTCAGGAGGGTAAAGAGCATAAACCTGAGCAGCAGATTTATGGGGAAACCGCGTCTCCTATTTGAGTTTACGCCTCTTCAAACAAAGTCTTCCTCCCAAACATGGGCCGTTTGAGTGGATGTGTGGACGTCTTCAGTCTGGCCACCATCTTCATCCTAAGCTCAGTGCAAACAACTGTCAGTGCAGGTGTGTGGGCACCATCCAGGTTCTTAACACTGCTCTCTACAGCAGGGCCAGCTGATTGTGTCGCCTCTGCCTGGATGTCCAGCTTTGATAGCGGCTCCCTTCTGCTGACGTCAGAGCACTGAGCCTGCAGCTGCATCTGTTCTTCTTATCCACCGTTTCCAGGCTTGTTGCATTGAACCTCTGTCATCACAGTGCTCCATCAGGTCCACGGTCTCAGGCACACGTCTCAGCAGTAAGTGGACCTGAGTCTTTGCTGGTCTGAGGTGGTCTAGCATGAATGCACCTGCTGCTCGCTCAGTTCAAACCTTCTCTGTTAGTATCTGCTCACAGGGGGTATTATTTATATGGAAGTAGAGGTGTGTGTGTGAGGGGGGGGCTTGATTCCTGCTGAGACACCGCAGTAAGGGTCCTGGCCGGGGGCTAAAAGGCAACTTTGTTCCAGTGGAGATCGGTCCATTGGGGCGAGTTTCCTCCGATCAGTTCCAGGTCATTCATCAATGGACCAGCCGGGCGCCGCAGAGTGGCGCCTGCTGGACGCCTCGCTTTTTTGCTTTCTTTCTCTTTGAGGTTGTGTTTTCTTGATGCCTGCGACTTGATGTGGTCGATGTCACCGAGGTGGTAGCCACCTCACAATCGATTGATTGGCCTGCAGCTCTCAGATTAGTATTTAAATCAAATGTCGAGAGTTGAGTTGAGGACACTGAGACGAGCCCCTCGGGACACGTCAGCCGATTTCTCACCTGCGTGCTCTGACCCACGACTCATTAGATATTTATAATAAAGTGATCAATACGACACATCCAGGCTTTACTCAGCAGACGGTGTGAATCCACTGAACAGCCAATGTTTTCTGTCCACGGCGAATTAAGATACTGGGGGAAAATGTAATAATGGTCATTCATTTTAATTTGATATTTTCAAACAAAATGATGATCCAATTAGAGGATACTTAATTTTCTGGCACAACACAGAATAAAACTACAGGTTTCGTTGCCAGTTCCTAGTGATCTGCTGAGAAATCATCACGCAAACAAACGGCTCACAATCACGGCCGTGCAAGCAGGCAGGGAATTCATAATTTAATATTCTCATTAAAACTGTAAACTATGTGGGGTAAAGGATGCATTTATATTCGTCGGTATTATCACGTTGCAGTCTCCAGAGTTTTTGAAGTCTATTATGCAAACGCCCGACAGGCGAGGCAGTGAGCACATAATGCAGTTCTTTGTAACCACAACATTTAGTCCTTCATGAAAAGAAGCACTTTCCTCAACACTCTGGTTTGTTTTGAGATTTTGTGTGGAAATCCTACAAACGTTGTCTTGAGGTTGTGAAGTCCAGTTATGTGCCTGTAGACTCAGATCAGTGGGTGCAGCTGTGGATGCTAGCGGGCCTCGTTTCCTGTATGGGCGGGGCCTGATTTCTGCTCCCTCTCACACTCTCGGTGCTCTTTTGAAGTGGAAACAGCAGCATGACAACACCACCATTAAAACAGGTTATAATGGCCTACTAAGCATAGTGGTGGGTGATAGCACCTACTGGTGATAACTATGGGAGTAATGACGGCTGATAATGGCTCTTTAATGGAGTGGTGACATTGGAAACACTCTGTTCCTGCTGAGTTTGTCTGTCAGAGGCTGAACTGTTTCACTCCCAGACGCGCTGGCGCATCTGTTGCTAGCGATCTCACTCCCTCACTGTTGCCACGTGGACCGTTTGGAGCAAAGATCAATACAGCCCGCACAAACAAATGTGTGCAAATGTTTTCTGTGGTGCCACACCTTTGGGAGTCATGCTCCAGGGAGCAGCATGCTCTTTCCAC
>VURO01025414.1:0-24068 GCA_015108175.1 Pelvicachromis taeniatus
GACCCGAGGCGGCCGACTGGCAGGTGAACTGAACTTCAGGTAAGAAGTTATGAACTGCAGTCTATCTGGGTCAGATATAAACCAAGTTCAGTTGTAGTTTATTTTCGTTGTGCTGACTTTTTACAGTCGCTTACAATGACTGGTACTGCGTACTAGCTAGCATGACGGAGTTTCTATACTGCTGGGCGGGTGCTATGATGTTACTAATAGTGAATTTTATTTTATGCTTAAGGTTAGTTTCTCAAACTCCTTAACAAATTGTGCCAATCCTTACTTGTTGCACCAGGCTGATTTATCATCACAAGTGGAGAAGTCTGTGACAGAGGAGACAGGAGAGCAGCAGAGAGAGATGCAAGAGCAGGAGAGAGAGATGCAAGAGCAGGAGAGAGAGATGGAGCAAGAGAGAGAGAGAAAAGAACGGGAGAGAGAGATGGAGCAAGAGAGAGAGAGAAAAGAACAGGAGAGAGAGATGGAGCAAGAGAGAGAGAGAGAAAAGAGCAGGAGAGAGAGATGGAGCAAGAGAGAGAGTTGGAAGCGCCTCCTGCTTCCAAGAGAGAGCCAGGGCATAGATTACTTTGCTCGCCCTGAACCTGCCATATTACCTGCCATATCTAAACAAACTTGTCCTGAGTGATAGCCATTATTGCATACTGAAATATAATTATGATTTTAAGGATGAGAATAGTTCCAGAAAAATCTACAATCAGTGTTAAGGTTTAAGTTATTATAGTTGTGGGTGTTACACAGGCCTAGAGACCGGTTAGAGAAACCATCTGGAAACCAGGGGTCACTAGGGGAAAATGTGTATTCCCCAATCAGTTACTAGTGACTTCTGGCTCATACTTGGTGAAATCAATCACAAAACTGATGCTGGACCATAAAACCTCCTTATGATTGCTTTGGTTGCAAGGAGATTGCCATGGATGCCCATCATTTGCATGAAAGACGCAGACTTCTCGGCAAACACTCAACATTGTACTCTCGGTTTGTGAAACTTGAAAAGATGCGACCTAAATCAGAAACAAAGACCATTCAAGGTAGAAGTTGCGCCTTTAGGCTGCAACCAACACATTTCAAAAGGTGGTCTCTGCTCCTGTTTTTTTTTCAAAGTTGGATTGCTCTTAGCAAGTAGTCTGCTAGCATTTGCTGTCAGATCGACATCTGCAACGCAAACTATGTGCGACCAAGCAACACCATGTACCGCTTTCGAACGAAGTTCAGACTGATGACTGACATCAATCGTGAGAAAACGCTTACTAAACAGTCGCAGAATACACACGTGTCCCAAAGTGACCAGCTGTTATCAGGGCATCAGTGACTGGCCTGTAGGCCTGTGCAAATTGGTTTTAGAAACTGATTTCACATCGACTACCGGCAACTGCCAATATCACTTGCAAACCCCTGTTGAGGAATACATATTGTCTCCTAGCAGCCACTGCTTACCAGTTAGTCGCAGACCACTCTCTAGGCCTGTGTGACTGCGCATTATTAAGACACATTGGCACAAATGATCAACATACAAACACCTGCCAGATTGCACTAAAATATGATTAGTAGGGCTTGAACAGCCTGCCATTATTTTGGGGATTTGGAGCTTTGAAAGCAATAAGCACTACATATTGAAAGGGGAATATCTCCTGCAATGGTTTTGCTATGATTTTTCACTACATTAACATGTATAATAATCAAAAAGAGAGATTGTTAGAAGCAAAACAAAGACGTTGTTCACTGTCTTTGCCTCTCTCTCACTCTACTATTGAACAGAGTAGAGACAGAATGAAAGCTGTCCCATAGAGAATAAGAATTTATTGTGAAGCAGTCCTGTCCTCGCATTTTTCATTAGACCATATTGAAAATAAAGAGGTACAAAGGTTTGCAACATCTAGTGACAATCAGTAAGTTTCCGACAATGAACTATAGCGTGGTGAGGGATATGTCAGTTTGCCAACCCAAGTTTATATTTTCAAATGACAAAAAGAATCAGCTAAACTCATATCAAAGTCCCTAAACTGAAAATTGAATACCTAACAGGTAAACAAATATACAGAGAGATTCATTTTCAATGCTCAAAGGTGGTCTCCTGCCAGCTCAAATATAAGCGTAATTAGTGAAACATATCATAATGGAGATAACCACCGTGGTGACCTGCCCAGAGTGTCCCTAGCCTTTTGCCCTGAGAAGACTGGGAAAAGCTCCAGCGTCCTCATGAACCTGAACTCAATAAGCAGTTAAGAAGATAGATGGATAGAAATACCCACAAGAACTCTTCTAAATTTATGACGTTAACCTTAATATCAATCCCATGAGCCTCTGCACTTACCTGTGTGGAACAGCCGTGCAAATCAAGTATATTAGATTTAACGAAACAAGTATGAAGGTAAATAGTTGAGAAAACTCATTGTAAGAAAGTAAAAATAAAATGACTCCTAAATTAAGTTTAATCCACTATTTAATTTCACTAGGGCAACCAACCGCGTTTACAGTGTCCATATTTTGTTAAGATGAGACACACAGAGACTCACTAGGAAAACAATACTAGCCTTGCTGTCACAGCTGCTAACAGGAGAAGGTGTTGGATCTATTCTGCCATCTGCTATCTCTTCAAGTAACTGGGACGAATGTTGACACTCTTTAAGCTCAAAGTTTAAAGAGTGTTCTGTGTGAATGCTAAAGCCCTCTGTGTCTCACTCTGCCACTGTGCATCACTGTCATCTTACATGGTTTCATTTTCCCCTCTTTCTGCATTCTGTCTTTCATTACTCTAATCTTTCCCTTTGACTGATGTTTGTCCACTCGTAGAGGGACTTTCACAGAATGATTGCAGCCACTTCTCCACTTAGCTCTTCATTCATTCTCTTCATCCCTCCTCAGACAGTTGGCCGACATCCAAGTTCATCTTACGCTTCCCTTGCCCAGTCCTGCCAGCTCTATTAAAACACCGCAGGTCATCATGCTGCTCTCTGGCACCAGCTGTACTTCGCTGCCATCAGGAAATCGCATAAAATGTACATCAACAGACTTTTATATTAACTGAGTAAAGCAGCCTTGTAGCTTGTCGACATTGTATTGAAAGTTTAAGAATGTGTGGTGTAATATGATTAAGATGAAGTCCTTTTTACACAGATGTAATATCATCACTTGTGGGACAGCTAACAGTGTATCTGTGGTACTTACTTTTGGCCCTCATCGTCTTTTAAAGTAAACATGTGTGACAGTTTGTTAGAATTGGCTTTAGATACATTTGTTTTTTCTTTTTTACTGTCATGATGACTGTTAATTTAAGCCATGACACATATTTTTCTAATTTCCTGTTTAACACAGCATTGAAATTTGATAGTGCAGCAGCCTGAGAAGTTAGGAGTTCTTTGTTGGACACAACAAATCTCAGAAGCTTGGATAGTCTTCTTAGTCACATTAGAGAGGATCATTATAGTAAGTGAAAGTTTAAAGAATCAAATAGCTGCTTGTTCTAAATACTCATGTGTGCAGGGCTGTGCCAGAAAGGTTGCTGGACCCGTTGGGTTATGTGTGTGCATGTTGGGGTGCTGGTTATTATTTCAACTTAATGTTGCACTTGATATCGACTTGTTATAAAGCTAATTGCTAATTGTGCGGTGGCTCAGACAGAACAGTGGCGACGCATTACTGCAGCTCTGCACACGGCAAGACACAGAGAGAGGAAAGGCGTTTCTTCCCCACTTCCAGCATGAACAGATATATGAAATCGATGCTTATTAACCAGTGGGAGGGCACAAACCCTGTTTAAACCTTACAGAGATTAATAATTTATGTACCTTCATTAGTCAACATCAGTGGATGGATATCTTCTTTAAGCTCTCTCTTTTTTTTTTTTTACTTTTCATAGTTTATTTGAGCTGTTTTTATGTAAATATGATTAAGGGAGGAGTAGAAGGGTAATAATCAAAATCAGCTTTTTGGCCAAGGAATTGTGCTCCGGTGCAAAGTACAGACAATACAGAAAATAACAAACTTAAATTTTCAGGCAACTATTTTTGCGTACATGGTTACAAAGATGCAGGAATAATTATGGAAGAAATAGAGGCTGGATAACTGGCTATTATATATACAGTATATACATGAGGACTTGCCAGTGTGTATACACAGATCTCAACAAATGTATTAGACCAACTGTCATAACAACAAGGCAAAAACAATTATTTTAGAAATCTGACACCGAGCCGACGCACACTCTGGATTTCTCTGAGACGCCAGAAATGTATCAAACATAATATCCCACCACAATAAAACCTATTTTTTCTGTTCACAAGTAAATAATTATAATTTGCCATGTTAATTAAAAAAATAATAAAAGGCTCCACTATTTTCTCTGCTTTTTGGGAAAACAGTAGATTTGACAATTTATCAATGAGAAAAATTCTATAATTTCTTTGAAACAGCTTGCATGTGATACTGGATTAACCATTACAGAAGCATAAAAAAAGATTTTGGTACTTAGTGCTACAGAGAAACGAGGGTACCCGCGGCACAAACTTTACATTTGCGCGATGGTCTAGCTTTTAATTCAGTGGCAGATATGGTAGATAAGCACAGACACCATGTGAGTGATTTAAGTGTTCATCAAAGTGTCGAAACTGTACAGATGTCTGGTTGTTTTAATGTACAGTAAAGTGTACTGCCTTTCCAGGGTGTGATGGGCCCATTGTATACCTGTTTGCAAACCATACAGTTATGGATGTGCAGGGAAAAATAAAATAAAGCTGGATTACAAACTAGAACTGAGCTATTGGGCCAGGAGCATTAGCAAACTTGCACTACAACTTAGAATTGGAGGTTTGTGTTGTTTTTTTCCCTTTAGGCTTTGATTGAGTGGTTGCCATAAGAATTAAGTTGAGGCAATATTGTCTTTTATCAAAGCTGCTAAACATTTACATATAACGGAAAGCCAAATCACTCAGACACACTGAGACCTTTTGGAATGAAATCTTTTTCTCACAGGAAATGACAAATTAAACGTCTTTCACACTAGAGAACTTTCCATTTTAAATCACTTATTGCACAGAATCCAGTGCAATAAATTTTCTGACAAGCATGTTAAGCAATTCTTGCTTCAGCTATAAAATAAGTTCGTCACACATCATCCCGAAGCAGCATAGTGTACCTTCATGCCCTAATTCCACCAGGATGCCAGCATGTCCCAGAACTTTTTCTTTTTTTTTTCTTCTCAGGCAATCAACACTAAAACTAGGCTGAAACGGAGAGCTGTGATGAGCAGATATTTTATGTGGATCATCATAGTTTCTTTTTTTCAGTGTTCAAAGAGACTGGCGATGGTTGTGATGGCAGCATTAATCAACTGGGTAGAAATGTGTTGGAGAGCCACAGGAGATTCTGGCTGTGTAGCAAAACTGGGGCAGTGTCAGACCCTGCAGCCATGGCTTTCCCTTTTCCTCTCTGAAAGCGCATTCTTTCATACATTAACCCCATTTCTGCCTTTATCAACACATACCACATTTCTGTCTCACACTCATTTATGCCTCTTGTTCTTTTCCCCCCAGTCTTCCCAGCACCCAGTTCAGGTTCATTGTGCTGCTTGGTAACAACACTGTTGTTAAAGTGATATATAATTGTGGATAAGGTTGGCAGGTCCTTTGGAATGGATTAAAAATCAATGGAGGTCGGTGCCATGCTTTATGAAGATGGAAACCTACAACCGCAAAAGCTGCTTTGAGACCAGTTTTACAAGCTTTTACACAGTTGGAGACACTTGAAATACAATAAAGCATTATAACAGTGACATTCAAAATATGATGAAGTAATACTTATAGTTTGCTTATACAGCGATTACACAATAAAACATTTATTAACATTATTGTGGGACATTTATACACCTAGCCAAATGTTTCTTCAACCTAAATCACCTTGTGGTCAGTGACTCAGCCAAACTTCAAAACTGCCAGCCCTCATTTGTAACTTTTATGAGTGTGTTTTGTGTTATTTTGGTGAGCGAATTAAGCTTTAGAAAGTACAGAGTTGACACATGTAATTGCAGAAGAATAATGTGTTGTTATCAAAGTGTGGTTGTAGCAGTAGTCCAAGGGGCAAATACTTAAGATCTTTTTTTTTTTCATTCCTGCAGTTGGCATACTACGTGGCGGCTTTACCTTTTTAGCTGAAGGGAGCAGTGTTCATCAAAATCAGTTCTGTGCCAGTCCTGAGCCACATAAAATACCCGACTGTGCACACACAAACCTCTGTTTCATTGCACCAATTAAACTGTCTGGTTAGATTTCTCTTTTCAGCAAAGTAAAGCGGTTTATGCATCAGATATCACCAAGCCGCCCAGAAATACTTCAATTACTTTCATTCAATGCCACCAGGGTATTCGGTGCCTGAAGCAGTGTTTGGATGATTGCCAGAGATATTAAACTATAAGTTTCATAATAATGAGACTGAAAACAATAGTGTGTGGGTTCATAAAAATGTATCATAAATAATGTTTCATTATGTAACAGATGTGCAAATTTACTCCTTGTTATCTTTTTCCGTTTTTATGCAGCTAACATAATAATGCATGTAGAAATATTCAACCTTGATAACCATATAATGAAAAAGTTAATAGGAAAGATAATAGCCTTTTATTTAATGTATATTTGCATTTTTCTCTACTGTTGATTTGTTTTGTTGCTGTTGTTGTTAGTTTTATGTTGATGTATAGCACCACATAAATAAATGTACTTACTTTATATTTGCACTACTGCGCAAGGGCCTTGAAAAACGCCCCTTTTTTTTTCAGATTTTGCTTGAAAAATGGGAAATAGGTGCAGTGATTTACTGAAACCTTCAAACATACACAGAGATAAAGCAAAAAACAAAAAACTGTCTGAGGCAGGCTTTTTGTAATTTTTAAAGTAGTTTTCAGGAATAATTATCCATTTTTCTCAGAGGAGCCGAGCTCTTTTCTGGATGTATTTTCTTATGTTCTCTTTCAAGAGGATCATACACTGCTTCAATAATACTGAAGTCCAGGCTCTGGATAGGCCAATCCATGACTGTGTGTTTTTCCATCCTGGTATACTTCTACTGCATAAGCTGTTGCTAATCAGATGCTTTTATTAGGCTTGCCACTTCTTCGTTTGTCCTCTACGTGTCCAATTTTTGAATATTTATATGTGCTGGTTAGATGCCTTTTTTTTAATGCTTGAATGATTAATAGACCAGTGTTATGTGGCTTAAAAAACTAAAAAGATGATGAAAACGATCAAACACAAAGACTGGAGTGAAAAATAGAAAAGAAAAATACAAATCCAGCTTGTTGGAAGCAAACATAAAGAAATTAGGGGACTTTTGCACAGTGCTGTATATTTAATTATTCAGTTATTTTTGTTGTACCACAATTTTACCTGGAACTGCAGATCTGGTTATTGTATGGATTGCTGTAAATCATTGTAAATCATGATGACCTCTGGATAGTGGAGACACAATTTGTCCCTGCCAGCATATTTGCCCTGTTCTGTATTTCATCTTGCAACACTGCACTTCCTGGCCAAGTTTCCTTTCAGGAGAAGCTCTCCTGCACTTTCCATCAGCAGACTCTCAGTGCATCGTGATGGGAGAGCGCTGCTTTTACAGGGGAAGAGAAGAGTTGATGTAACTGGTATAATGACTCACGCTGGTAACGTGTGATAATGCCAGCTTGTTTTCTCACCCTTCACACCTGCACGGTGACAAACTTCAAAAAGTTCTGAGTCTGAAGGGCACCTAATAACAGTCCCTTACATAATGTTTCTGTAATTAGCAGTAATGCACTGTTTTTGTTTGAAACTCTAACCAAAGTAATGCTGACAGCTCCTGTAAAAACACATTTGTATTATGAGAACTGTTATGCCTACTCATTTTTCTGTGAAATTCAGCATTTTTCTGCCTTTTCCACACACCCCTATAAGATATCTAGTTAGTATTTGAAGAAAATCTACTCACACTGGAAGGTGTCAGATTCTAGGGGATGTAACTGTAGCATCATTCTTGCTGTGAGTTCTATATCTTTGCAAAACCGCCAAGTTTTAGTGTCTCACACTCACAAGAAGACACACTGTCTCACTGAGGTATCTATATATATATTTTACTTTGAGTACAGAAGGTTTTGTTGTGGTGCTCCAAATTTAAACTGTGATGCAACACTGCAGCAAAGCTTAAACTACATTTATGGAAACGTATTCTTGCCACCTACAGTGACCGACAGGTTTCACTGACTTACAGCGACTGACTCAATCCAAGGTGTGGTACTGCATCTGTGCTCTGTCCATTAAACTTTAGGACCAGGGTCCATGGCTGCAAACCCTATGTAGCACCCCTGGGTGATATGCACGAGCTAAGTACACTTCAAGATGACTGCCAAAAGAAAACTACATTAATATACCCTGAAGTTAAAACATGCTGGAAAAAAAATGGAGCTATTCACCTCAACTGACTGATGTCCACTCTCTGTTGCTCCCGCTCTTTTCTTTTTTTTTTTTTTATTTCCTCTTTGTTCTCTGCACTCTCTTGCTCTCTCTTTTTTCTTCTTTTCTCTTGTTTTGAGTGACACTACAGTGCTCATTTATATCTGCTGAATTCAGCTGCTGCAGCTTTACACGTCCACACTTTCTCACGCAGTTTTTTTAAGACATACAACGATGTCAGCAGGAAGGCTTTTCCTGGCGGCCTGTTCTTCTGTTTGTGTTGTATGATGTTGGCTGTATTAAAGGAAAACCTCTGCAGTCACACCTATTCAGTCATGCTCTCTCTCCCTATTCTATCGCCACCAGAAAATTGAATTTCTACTGCTGTTGTTCCCTGTGATGTCTCTGTCCCAGATAAGTCACTCATGTCCCTTAGTGCCTATATAAAGGCACAAATATGCACAAACACACATGCATAAATGTACACTAACACTGCTGTTTGTTGACAACTGCCAATACCCAAAGTAGAAGCAGTTAATTTCCTCTGTATTCACTGTTTGTATTCATGTCAGGGTTTAAAAGCATCTGAACAGAGGATTAGATTTAGAGCATAAAACGGAAACCGGAGAAAACACAACAACTTGAAATGCAAAAAAAAAAGATGGCATTCATAGTTTTTGTAGTATTTACGGTTAGTTTCATAAACCTAACTCTTACTTGTACGATGTGAAGGAGGCTTAAAAGACTTTAAAACAGTGACATTTTATTATGTGGAAATTTTGGAAGTGATGTCTCAGTCACACTAGCCTGAGACTGATGAGCAACCCCTTGGCAACCGCTGGTTGCTAGGGCAAGATGTTTATTCCCTGACCAGCTGGTGAGTGGTTGCTAGAGGTTAGAAAACTGGTTTCAAGTGAGGCGGTGAGGCTCGTTTTCCATTTGGTATCACACGTTTTAGTTTCAGTACAACTTGGCAAGTGTTGGCAGACAATCCAGCGTCTTCCACGCAAACTATGAATGATTTCTAACAACCAAAGCGATTGCATGGAGGTTTTCACTGCACCACTGCACACCTCTTTGCAACCAACTTCACCCAATGACTGCTGGTAACTTCCAGCAACTCTTAACTGAGTATTCCCCTAAAGGTAGTTGGGAAATACTCATTTTTTCCTTCAAGACAAGTTGTGGCCAGGAGACCACCAACGGGTCTCCTGGCCTGCGTGATTTCAGCCTAAACAAACAGAAAGTGAAAAAATGTATAAAACAAAGTGTTATTTTAAAGTTAAGATAGGAAAAGTAGAGACAAATAAGCAAAAATGGGAGAAAGAAGGGTGGTGAGAAATACTGATAAAGCTGTACATATGGTAAGCATGAACAATGAATAACGCAGTCCTATTAGTAACCCCAAATATAATCTCGCATGCCTTTTTTGCCATATGATCATCTGATCATCGTATGATTTATTCCCTGTAAACTTTACTAATGAGATAAATTGCTAAACATCAGATCCTGATATGCCAAACATCTTTTGAAAACCAGGACCTTTTTGTTCGTACTAAAAGAAACCCCAAACTGATTGGTGAGCCATTCTGTCGACTGTTTACAAATTACAAGTTATACCCCCAAGTGCATATTCTGCATCAGTTGAATGTCCCAGTTGTGCCACAGCTAATCATGTGTTTAGTTTCACATGGAGTAAGAAAGTTTGGGTAACGCTGTTCTTTATTGATTTCTTCAAGTTTGTGACTATAAAATGGTCAGTAGTTATTATTATTCAGGATAAAACCTGATGAAATGCTGATGAAAGTACAATTAATTGTGCAAGTAATTAACAAGATTTGCACATATCAGAATTTTTAACCTGACTGTTTTGTTAGATGAAAACAAAAAAAAAATCAATGCATGTTTCTGTGGGCGGTGCTCTCGCTTGCACCACAGTGGTCTTGACACTTCCCTGTCATTCTGAGCAGTCTCGCTGATAGTGTTTCAACATATGCAATGATGATGACAAGTATCAACTTGTTTATTTATTGATTTGCGCTGTGTTGTGTTGGGATGTCGGCGTCTGGCTCCTACTGTCTCTTTTGTCAGTTTTTGCATTGTTAAGCCCATAAAAAGTTGATCACAAAAAGAAGAGCCACACACAGTTTACAGAGAAATGACAGCCATTATCGTATGAGCAGTGATTTACTCCTTACATTGTTGAAATCCTTCCAAGATTCCTCCTGTAACTGTCACAATGAATATGTGTTTTTTTTGACAGCTTTTGGGTTAAAGTTTGGGTGTTTGCTCTCGCTATGATAAAGCGGAGAGTTTCTGCTGACTGACATTCCTTTTCACAGACAGGCTACATTCCCCGCCACAAGCTGCACATACTCTGGGAAACCACACACACACACACACACACACACACACACACACACACACACACACACACACACACACACACACACACACACACACACACACACACATTCAGAAGACAATGGTTTATGTCTAAATGGAAGATGTGTGACATTCACACTCAGACACGCATACAGACACACATCGGGCTGATTGAGCAGTTGTAACAACAGATGGCTCTGAGACTATGCAGATGTTTGTGCGTGTTGCTGTTGTCAATCGTGAATAAAGATCTCTTGTTCGTCATAATTGAATCCTGTGACTGCCGTGTGGCTCATGAGGCAGAACAACACACGTGTATGGTTGTGAAGATAACAAAAAAAAAAAAAGTGACTCGATTTTCATGGTGTCATTTTTTGCTCCGGAGCACATCAATAGACAGTGATCCATTAGCCGCTGGTGGTCCATGAGTGGACAGGTGGGACAGTCTGTTGTCTCTCTGGTGGTCTCCAGTCCTCTCTCTCTCTGTGTGTGTCTGTGTGTGTGTCTGTCTGTGTGTGTGTGTGTCTGTCTGTGTGTCTGTGTTTAGAGTGAGAGACGATTGGAGCCTGCCTACATTGCTTGCAGGGCTGAGGCTTTCCTATATGTGGTATTTGAGCTGCCTGTGTGTGTGTGTGTGTTTGCGTCTCTCCTTAGCTATCTCTGTTTGGCCAGCCATTTGAGTGAGGTATTTCACAGAACCGTTCAAAAAGAGCACAGTGAAATGTAATGAACTAAACCAATTAATTCCGGATAGTAATGAGCTCTCTTCTGTTGATCCCAGTGGAGAAACTTTAGAGTTTCCTGGAGGTCAGGGACTGAGCAGCACCCTGTTACTGGGCAATAAAGCAGGCAGCATACTATATGAGTATTTAATTAACTCAGATATTATACAGCACACAGGGATGTGATATCATGCTTTGACTGCGTATACTTGTTAGATGAATACTGTAAATGCATTGGTGATTATGGTCTTTTCATAGGGAATTTATTTCACAAAACTTCTACTTGAGGCCATTCCTACTCAATACAATGACACAGTGACTCGATAAAGCATTTATATCAAATGCTTTCCTCTTCCTATCATTTTTTTATTCAAATTGCATGTGATTTTATGTTCATGTTGGTAAACCTGCGATATTTGATATCTCTGTGATATCTGTGATAGCTTTGCTTTTTTGAGCCTTTCAGTCATTCCTTTTCATGTGCATGATCATCATCTTACTCCCTCAATGTGACAATGTGAGATATTCAAAACGGATCAAGGTTCAAGGGATTTAACTTAACATATGTTTAATACTTTCCACACCCCATGGTGCATAGCTTATTTGTGGCAGAGACAAAAAGCTGAACTTTGCAGCTCTTGTTTTTTTCTGTGTAGACATGCTGGCGCTCATCAGAGGAGAAAGACAGACCAGGGAGTGTCTGTCGTGATAAGAGTCTCATCATGAAGAGAAAGAAGCATACGCTACACCAGCAGGAAATCACAAAAATCATGGTGAGCTCAATGAATGCATCTGAAAAAAAAAGGAAAAAAAAAGAACAATAAACAAAACATAAGCGAAAACCTAAACCACGCTCACGGATTCATTCCAGTGCAGTAAAATTGGGTTCAGTTTAGTATAATCTGATTCTGCCCTTTAATTCACTGCCATGTATTCCTATTTCCTCTGCTACAGTCTTAATCTATCCAGTATAATCCAGTTCTAAAGAAGCCACTAATTCAGCATAATCAGTTTGAGACTCACATGATCCAGTTCAGTTTATTACAGTCCCATTCACTCCGGTGTAATCTGGTCCAAAGCAGCTCTGTTCACATGGTGTGTTAGCCACAGTGGGAGACCTGATCCAGTCTCTCTTTTTCTCTCTGCATGAATGAAGTTATGATTGACCCGATTGAGTAGACAGATGGAGGAAGGTGTGTGTGTCTGCATGTGTCCGTCTGCACCAGCAGTATAGCTTCCTCTTGGTTTGTGGTCTTGGCCAGACTACTTTTGATACACACACACACGCACACACACACACACGCACACGCACAAATGTTTCCGACACTTCAGAGGATATTTTACCGACTTACATTAATTTCCTGGAGACATACTGTAATCAGATTACATCAATACTCTACACCAAGTCTTTATACTGGAATGCAATGATGAAAATGTGGAGAATTGATTTTGTGCAGCCCCTCAATGTGTTACTGTGATTTATATTCCCACAAATGACTATACTGTTTTCTACAGTCATTGATTCCCACCATCACTAAAATCAGGAATAAACATATACTTTTGTTATCTAAGCAACACTGCGCATGTGTGTATGTACAGTAAATTCAGTATATGGCCCACGTGCATATGTGTCTGTGCTTGTGTGAGCCAAATACTAAAAAAGCTAATCCTGGTTGGCTGGGTGCACCTTCTAGTCTCTGAAACACATTAATGACGGCAGTCCCGATGCTTAAGTGTTTGGGAGCATTCCAATGTTTTCCAGTGTGTTACTTCAGGAGAAGGTTGCGGTTTATATAAAGACTCAAAATGACAACACGAGAGAGGAACACTAAGAGACAGAGAAAGGTGAAAAGATTTGGGCGGTCAGTTTGGGTCAATGACCTAAGCTTCCCTCTCTCGCTTGTCTCTGGGGCTCTTGCAGCTGCTCTCAGCTGTCCCGTGGTAATGATGTCAACAAGCAGCTGCAGCTCAGCGATGATACTGGCAAGCCATCCATCCCTCACTGACCAAACGGGCCGTACTGTACATACCCAATAATAATGATGCGATAGTATTTTTCAATTCTGCCATGTTCCGAGAAATTCTGGGAACAGTTTCACAAAATGCTGGATTTATTTAATTTATGGCTCAAACTTAGAAGGGAAGCATGGTCAGTCTGTATTAGTCATGGCAACAGAGGGCAAAAAAAACACTTATCTATACCTTTCATTCCCGTAGATCTCGTTAATAGCACATAAATGTAGCTGCTGTGAATTTTGACTCAAAGGTGATTTTTGCATAACACAGTTAATTTATGATTTCCCATTCACCTGTTACAAAAAAGGTTACTCGCTCTTTGGGGTGAAGAGCCATTGCATTATTATGACAGCTACAGTTCATCAATAGATGAGGTACATTTTAGTTGGTTACATAAAGATCACTGGTTCAATTCTGGGAGGAGACAGAAATCCAACCTAGTGGCAGTCTCTGGATAAAAGGGAGAGCTGCATCAGGAAGGGCATCCGGCGTGAAATCCTTGACAAATCAGCTATGTGGATCCATCCACTTTGGCGACCCATTGGGAAATAAGGGAGCAGCCAAAAGTATCTTCTCATAGTATCAGTTCCAGCAACAAGTTACTTTCTTAAATACCAACTTGTGACTCTGACATGAAAATCAGCTGGGGGCAAAAATATCCAGTGACTTCATAAGATATATTCAGACTTGCGTGTAAAATTATTGTCAGTAGTAGAGAAATTTGCTGTCGTGCTCAAGAGCAAGCAACTGTTTGTAGGAGATAAAAATGGTGGTTTTCAGTGAGAGGAGGGCTTACTGTAACCTTTAGCTGTGAGGATAGTGAGGATACAGTATGTGTGTGTTTTTTATCATACGGATTTCTTTGGATTTAGTGTTTTAGGATTCACCCCTGTCACCAGGCTGATTGGAATCGCACCCTCCGACCATCTGCCTGTCCATCTGACACAACAGCCTGCTTCTTCCCTTCCCCTTCCTTTTTTTATCACTTGTGTATTCCATCCTACTCGCTCCTCATGAAATCTTCACCCTTTGTTGCTCCTGCTGTTTTCTTTTTTTCTGTTGGATGTCCGCACATTGTCCTACAATTGAAACGTCGTATATTAGGGTGTTGTGTGATTTTCATTTCATATCAGATGATATTATTCTTGGTTTCCCGCCGAGAAGAAAAACAACATTTTCTCATTAGCTCATTTTTGGCCATCACCGAAGCAATGGAGGTTGAAAGAGGCCCTGAACCCATATACACTCTTTCCTTGGGGGAAAGTTTTTAGGAGATAAACTCTATGCCTATATTAATACTCTTCTAATGCAGCCTTTTATCATGGGTAAATAGGTTTTCCAGCCAGGCTTTTCCCCAGATGACTGAATCTGTTGGTATATTTAGCAAATGACAGACCAAAAAAACGATTTCCATAAAATATCATCTTTTAAATCTATTTATTTGACAACAAAACCTATATTAGTTAGCTGATTATCTCTCAAAGGCTCCCAAAGGGTGCAATTTTCAACTTTAATCTTCCTGTAATGTAAAGTGTTACTCAGTGTTACCGTGTTATTGCAAATCTGTTGGTTAGATGTGCATATGTGGCGTTGCACGTGGGCAGGAAACAAACAAAGCATCAACCTACTCGCTGCTCTGTACTCTTAAACTCGTGGCCATGGCGGTACTATTCACGTACATGTGACCCGTGAAGCATTCAGAAGTAACATGACAGTGGCAGTAATCCACCATCGCTCCTTTAATCCTCTTGCCCCTTTATCATTCATGAATGCCTCTTATCTAGTTCCTTTTAAATTGTGACATTTTTTTCTTCTTTATACCTAATCAGGTTCCTTTATTATAAACTCTTATCACATTTTTTTTTTCATGGACCATGACGCTTATCTAGCTTCCAGTCTAGCTGGTTGCTTCCAAGAAAATTGAAAGAAAGTAAGTATATCACAGGTCTGCAGCCTTCAGCCCCCCCAAAGCTTAAGCCCTGATGTAGTGTTTCTTCATGTGGGCTATTTTGAGCTGTGGGTTTAGTGTAAATTATCAACTACAGTGTAATAATAAACTTTATCATTTGAAAATAGTTACACAGTAACCTTTAACCTCTACCTTATTATTATTATTATTATTATTATTATTATAACATTTTTTTTCATAGTCTCTGCCGTAAAATGAACCAAACATTGTATTTTATGTGCCATTACACCCCTTGTATGCAGCATGATTTTCTTGGTGATGGAGGGGTTGCTTATTGCTGACCTGTTACAAAGTGGCTGACAGCTGCACGCTTGACTGCAAGTCTCAGTGGCTCCATGACACACACAGAGAGAGAGGTAGTCGCATATAGAGAAACTGAAAGAGAGAGAGAGGGAGAATGGGTGAAAAAGTATCAGAGGATCAGATTTCTTTCTGTCTCCATCAGTGAAGCGTTATCTGACCCACTATGGCCTTACATCTGTCCTATTTGCTATTTCTCCCCCCTCCCCAGTAGGTGTCTTCCCTCCATCCCTCTAATCTGGCCCACTTCCCAATCGCGCTCCCCTACAGCACGTGTGTGTGTGTGTGTATGTAAGAGGGATCACTCCTGAGTAAGATGTTTGCCAAAATAAAGGTTTAATCTCCTTTAAAAAGAATTATAACCTCGCCTGATACTCTCTCTCCCCCCTTTCTCTTCTCTCGCTGACACAGAGTTAATCTGCTTCTTATCATCACCAAATCCATCTATTTGGGAGGAATTAATCCACTATTCATTTGGGCAATTTCAACAGGGGTGGACAAAACAATGGACATCTTAAAGAATATTGTGAAGCTTCACAAAGTGTGTTTATTTTTATGCCTGTTGGACTGGATTGAACTATATTGTAAAACTGTATGTGTGCCCCACCCATATCTCCTGGCTGCAAATCCACAGAGATCAAGCAGATGTGTCTGTCTGACATATAGGTAGGCTTCGATGACAAATGTCTGCATATGTCTGTTCGCGTGTATCTGGGAGCTTACAATGGTTTAACTCTCGTCTGTAACACCCTCATCATTTGATTACTACATTTTAATTTGCCATCAGCCTTCTCAGTGCTTTTACTGTCATCTCAGGCAGAATAAGCAACATTTATTTACGTGAAGGGAAATTATGTCGCATAAAGTAAAAGTTACCAGCAAATAAATACATAAAAATAGATAGAAAGCAGGATCTATTAATGTAATTTTAAAATTCATGAGTTGAGGGAAGAAAGTCATACTCGGTTCTTTTTTTACACCATCCCTGTGAAACCAAAATCCCACGTTATCTCTTTTTTTTCTCTACATACATAAGGCAATGCAAAGAAAGTACATCCAGCACCCATTGTTTCAAAGGAAGAAAAAAAGAAACACAAATATTGTAAATATTTCATGATCAATATATATAATTCAAACCCCTATGTAATGAATTATGCATTGTCTGAAGGGATTTGAGGAATATTTGTCTCCATTACTGATGGCTCTCTCTCCCATCTCCAGCCACTGATACTCTGTGCTGCACATGTGTATGTGGAGAAAAAACCCCACACAGACAGAATATATGAATTTAAGTTCTCAGTAATCATCTCAAAAGAATTGCTCATGACTCCCAAGAGGAATTATGTGTACTCCGCTTATTAATCATAAATGATATGCAGTGTGTACACGCACTTCTAATTACTAGTTTTCCGTTAGAAAATTGTACATTTTCTAAAAAAAAATTTTTTTTAATCTTTAAAAGACTAGAAAACTAACAAATTATTCAACGAGATGATGATAGTTCTAAGAAAAATGCACTTTTTAATATCAGATTTTTGTATATGTTGTATTTTTGTATTAAAGGATGTGTACATACACAAAACCATGCACACACTTCTACACATAAACTAGTATTTATAAAATAAGTATATGCGGCTAAAATGTGCAGACCTCATGCATGCTTAAGAAGATGTGTCAAGTCAAGATGAAGTGGAGATGCAAAGCAAAATGAAGACAAATGTTATCATAGAGCAAAATAGCCGACTTGTTTTTATTATTCACATTTTTATTTGACAGAATTTGCCTTACTTACTGTATGTAAAAAAACAAGCAAACAAACAAAACAAAAAAACATACATTTTTGTGCAAAAATTGTATAAGGCTTATTCTTCATCCATCATCATCTTATTAGTAGTATTACTGTTATTATTGGTAGCAAATTTCATGTCCTATGAATAACTGCAGCTGTGCAGAATGGTTTAAATTGTTTATGTAAACTGATGCATGTTTTTCCCCCTCTCATTTATAGTCCATTTATTCCTGAATTTAATTATTTGTTTTACTTCTGGGTAAAAATGGTTGAAGGGCTCTTTGCAGCAGTGAATGTGGGATTTGGCAGGTGGGGGAACCCTAAGTTCTTGTACAGTGGGGTTGTAGGGGCTATTTACTTATGCTAATTTAGCGTAAGTAAATAACTTTACTGGTTGTAAAGTTTGTAAAGCTTGTTGTGGATTTAGCCAACTACATTCTACTGTAATAGGTCCATGTTACATGAGGTATTGTGGCTGTTTTCCAAATCCTAGCCAGTGTAAAGGTGGAATTTGGCAAGCATTATTAAAGAATATCATTGATAAAACCTTCTAAAAGCACACTGTGTTATTCAGCAGCCATTCTGAAACACTGTAAACAGTTATAAATCATTGCAATTATTTTACAGCATTCTCTCTCTTGTGATCTTTCTGATCCAGGACCTAACCTAGTAGTGACATAAGATTCCACAATCTGCCCTCCACAGTGCAACATAGTTCATCAGTGTACAGTGTACTATAACGCTGCAAGCCATTTCAGCCTGCACTATAAAAGAATGAAATTTGAGAAACATGGGATCATTACTGTCTAATTCGTTATTTCCAAAAACATTCTAGAATATGAAAAATCTTCTTCAACTAAACAAAATGTGTAGACCCAGATATGATTTTTTTTTAAAAATGTAATTACATGCAATTACACATAGATTTCTAGATTATGTAATATGACTTGCTGAAAGGTTGTTTCTCTATTTGACATTTTTCTCCTTCTCTGAGAGTAAAATAATCATGCATTAACTTTTTTTTCCTCCCTAGAAAATACACCCGCTGCAGATTAGCTGGCAGACAGATTGTGAGCAAAGCTGCAGAGAAATAGTTTATGTGTCATATATATTGAGTTGTTTGAAATAGTGAAATTATTAGGTACTTAAGAAAGTTACAGTTATGCTCATTCCTCTTCTTTAGCACCAGCTAGATGCTGAAGTACAGCAAACACAACTTTATCCATCTGGACCATGACAGGAATGACACAGAAAAAAAGTGTGTGTGCAAGCCAGAAAATGTAGGAACCTAACTGTCTCTGTGGCATCGTCTGAAAGGACCACCACACTGAAAAATGAACTCCCTTGGCTGGATTTTGATATGATTTAATTACTCATTAACTGAAGGTGTCAGAAAGCCCACTTTAACCCCCATTTCTTTGACTTGAATGTCTTCCGTTAGCAGTCTTCTTCCTCTTCTGTTTGCACAATTGCACAACTGGCATCAACAAACCCACATTTTCTCTGGTGATGCAAATTAGTGGTCTCTTTTTTTAATCTTGTCTCAATTATCCTTTTACCCTCAACCAGTCGTGTCAAATTAATTTATACAATGCCAAATCACAACAACAGTCGCCTCAAGGTGCTTTATATTGTAAGATAAAGACCTAACAATGCAGACCATCACCATGACCATGACGATAAAAAGAAGAAACCTCCAGCAGGACCAGATTCAGTGAGGGCTGCCCTTCACTGAACCTGGTCCTGCTGGAGGTTTCTTCTTTTTGAAAGGGAGTTTTTCCTTCCCACTGTCACCAAGTACTTGCTCAAAGGGAGTAATTTGATTGTTGGGGTTACGGTCTGCATTGTTAGGTCTGTATCTTACAATATAAAGCACCTTGAGGCGACTGTTGTTGTGATTTGGCAATGTATAAATGAATTTAATTTAATTAATTATAAGGTGTAATAACTTTAGATGGAAGAAGCTATTTCATATGCAATTTATGAAACAAATGGACATCAAAAATGGTTAAAAAAATATATGTTTTGTGTCTTTTTTTCTTTACAGTGTAGTAAAGGTTTAATGGGACTGATTATTAAATGGTTAAATAGAGTGTAGCCATAGCCTGTGGAAAAAAATAGCACGTATCTCACTGTCCAACTCGCTGGGGCTGATGAATCTGGGAAAACGCTGTCGAGTCTGCTTAGTCAAGCAGCTGAACACTGGGGAGGATTGAATGAGCTGAACAGCTGAAGATAGAAGTGTGCGCACACTCACACTTATAAACATATACACACTAAGGCTTACAGTCTGCTAATGGGTACGGGTTATTATCAGGTCAAGATGAGTCAGGAAAAGGTCAGAGAAGAATCCATATTTGTGTTATGCCAGATTTTCTGAGCAGACAGTGTGTTTGTGTGTTTAAATGCCTTACGTTTGTGTCTTCCTTCCTGTGTCAGTTAGTATAAATTACATCACTACATATTAGATATATCTGTGAGCATATCCAGTGTGTGTGTGTGTGTGTGTGTGTGTGTATGGCCCCATGCAGGCTAGTGGCCCACCCACATAATGCGCCACCTGATCCAGGCCACCCCTCGCCCCCCAAAGTCATTACACGCTGCTACCCAATCCCTCCACGTCGCCCTGTAAGCTTACTGCTGTCTCGGAGCAGCACACAGACACAAGCCATCCACACAAATCACATACACACACATACATTTCTGTGTCTAGCCTCAATTATCTCTAGGAACCAATGGAAAACTAGGGTAGGATTGTAATGGATGGTGCAGAGAGATTTTTGTCTTTACAAAAATCACATTATTTATGATTTTTGTTTTATAACACTCATGCCTTATTCAAGACCAGGGGATAGATACCACGCAAGCAGATATGGGAACTGAGCATGACAGCTGATCAGACCATTAAGCTGGACTGCTTACATTCTAGTCTGGCTAGGTGGATGCTGATAATGAGGAGGAAATACAAACCATCCATCCATCCTTTTTTTTTAACCACTTATCCAGTTTAGGGTTGTGGGGAGACTGGAGCATATCCCAGCTGTGGAAATATAAGCCATTATATATAATGTATAAAGTATAACCACTGTGTTTGGTCTCATAATGACCTGTCAGCACCTCACAGTGGAAGAAATAATTTCACGAGCAGTGCCAAAACAACTGGTAAAAAGCAGTGTGCAGAAATTGCATTTAAGTGCAGCTCTCTGAGCAGGGTCACCTTTGTTGCATACCTCTCTCTTTGCACCATTTAACGACTTGAAATACTTCTTTTTTTAATTTCCCTTTTTTTTTTTTTAAGAGACATAGTAGCTAAAATTAGCATAATAAGGTAAAGATTTCTGTTTTTCTTTAGTTACATAAACTCCAGGATTACAAACCCACGTTCGTATTGTCATTTTACGGAGTCAATCAACATGGGCCGCTGTCTCGCTGTCAAGGCTAAATATGTGTAGGTTTGTGGAAGCAGTCATTTTTGTGGGGTTTTATAATGTCACGGTCTACTCAGAGTGTACAAAGAGGAGCTAAATAGCCTCTTCTTGTTTTGTGTCTAACAGCACAGCACACTTCATTAGCTGCTTGTCATTTCATCTGATCTCAGAAACAAAAACAAACACTGATTAGACCGCAGTGTCTGCTATGACAGGGTATAATTATTAGAGTAATTTGATATGGATTGAAGTGAACTGTGTCAGAAGACTCAATAACACATTGCACTTCTTCTTTTCACTTGCACACATGCTCCTTGAATATTTGCTTAAATCCTGACTTCTGCAGAGGAAAGTGTATACATCCTGCGAGAGCGTGATTTTTTTTTTTTTTTTCTGTTTATAAATGAGCTCTCGGATGTAGAATTCGGGATTTACATTAAGGCTCATTAATTCAGCTTTCACACTGCATTTTCTATAGATCACTTGGCAATCAGATTTCATTTTAGAAACCTTACCGTTTCTTCCCCCCGAGGAAGCATATTCTGTAGATAATGTAAAAGTCATTTTTCCCTTTTACTGTTCACTGTCATCTTCTGTAGACCTCCCCCCTTCGCTTGGCTCCCAAGAGAGGAAGGGCCCTGACACACATACATAGGCACACCCACACACAGCTCTGAATAGACGTCAAACCAAATGCATAACTGTTAACGTTGCAAAGAGAGAATTGAAGTCTCAGTCGTGAGAGATGCTGAAAGATGAGATGGGTACTGCGAGGTTTGTGTGTTCAAATATATACAGTTTTACGACACAATGTTTGCACTGAACATACAGAAACAAGAACAAAGAAGGCAACCTATTCAGTTCTCTTCAGTTTTTCTACTTTTCTTGCATTTTTAAAAAACTCAAACCCACATTTTAGCATTGCGTCAAAATGAAATCATTTCAGTTATAACTCCCTCACATTTAAAGGTGAGTCTCCGCCCCTTGTTAAACCTAAGCACCCAAATCAAAGCAGTTCATGTTGCATGATTAATGACATCTACATAGGTCATGACCTTTTTATAAGTAACTGCAGCAATAAAAACTGTGTGTGCGTGCGTGCGTGCGTGTGTGTGTGTGAGCATTGTATAGGTGTTATAGCCGGGGAGGCGGCAGAAGCTATGATTTGATATATGAAGAATAATGGCTAGATGGGCCCTCACTTTTCTTGTATATCAAGATAGATGCAAGGCCAATGCAAGTGTGAGTGTGTGAGAGAGAGCGATAGAGAGAGAGAGAGAGAGAGAGAGAGAGAGAGAGAGAGAGAGAGAGAGAGAGAGAGAGAGAGAGAGAATGGAAGACTTTTTTCCACCTTAGAAATTTGGGTTTGTGTTTGTAACAAATGAGAGCAAATGGGACAGATGAGAGCTGAAGATGTCATCCAGTCAGCAGTGAGTCTATGCTAACCACTTTGCCACACATCTCTCTCACTTTCACACACGTACAGACACGGCGCAAGCACGAACCAACACCATCATTAGCATTTCAAAGTAACAAGGTGCAAGGAGGCACAAAATTATGCATTTTGTGCACTTTGAAATGTAGATTTGCATAAAGACTGGAAAAATACAGTTTACTTTTCCACAAGAGAGAATATGTAGAAATGGTCCTTATCATTGAGACTGTGTCATCAATCTCATCTCACTCAGTCACTCCTTCGCTCACACCAAAGTAAAACCGTTTGTGTTTAAATTATTTTGGTGTTAATAATTTTGTTTTTGTGCTGTGGTGATCATTTCTGGCGTTAAGCTGCATTTGTTGACAGTATGTTTTTCACTTTTACGTGGCTTATGGATGATAAACAAAGTTTCACATATGATAAGATAAGCTTCATTGTCATTGTAAGCATAAGCATCCAACGAAATTGGAAGCACAGCTGAACTTGGTTTATATACAAACAAGCAGCCACACTACTTGAGTAAAAGAATAATATAAGTATGTTCTATACTATTATAAATGAAGTAATAAATAAAAAGGCAATAATTCCAATGGTAGCAGGTTTAACAATGGCATAGGGAGGCAGTGGAATAGATGGATATAAAAGAGGTATATTAGAGGTATTTTAGCTGTTGCATTTGGATTTGCCATCACAAATGCTAGTGGTGTTTTACCTCTCACAGCAAAATGCAAAAGAAAAACTGATAGGCCCATCTGCTTTCATTTATATTTGTCATACCATTATCTTCCTAAGTGCTTTTCTAATAACAAATGGGTAGGTTCAAACTAACTGAAAAATATATATGCAGAGCTAGACAGTGGATGGACTGGTGGTATCATACCAAAACTGCAGCTCATATGATCATGGTTAGATAAATTGTAAAGATGGATAGATAGATATTGGATGTTGCAGGGTTTCTGGGTAATCCTAACTTTCAGTTTAATTGTCATTTATATTTATATAGTATTGTGATGGACCCCGAGCAATGAAGGAAAGTCTGGCACGGGTTAAAGTCCAAAAAAAGGTTTTTATTTAACCCCAAAACAAACTTGATTAAATTGTACAAAATCTAAATCTTGGGTCCATAAAAGAGGTCAAAGTAACAAAACGCTACTCAAAAGTTGACAACAAACAATACTGGTAACTCAAGCAAACTGACCTACCTAAAGGAGAAACTTAAATAGTGGCTGAACAGCCCACAAAACACAAAGGGGTAGAACACACAAAAAACCCAGCTGAAACTAACATAACACATTCCAATTCCCCCCATGATCCAGAGTTATGGTATGAGCCAATTTGCCATTTTCCATATACACTTGCTTCGCCCCTCTTCCACCTCTTAGCTCATCAACCAAGGTACCGAATTGAGGTAACTCAAAAAAACAGATTAAATCATACATAACAGTGTAAACTAAAATGTGCGCACTTATTTTAGAATACAGTATTTTGTGAATATGTAAATTAATTCTAAACCAAACCAATTCTTTATTATTCGGTAAATTAAATCCTATATCTAAAAAAAAAAAAAAAAAAAAATGTAATTTTTTTTTTTTTTTTTATCC
>VURO01025414.1:37771-47909 GCA_015108175.1 Pelvicachromis taeniatus
CACTGATGTTAGCACGAGACTGGTTGTATATGGGCGCAAATTTGCAGTTTCACATTTTATGTATATAAATAAATAATTTCCTGCGTTTTCTAATCTTCAGATATTCACCTGCACCAGCAATGTGGTTTTGTAAATGTGTGGGCGTGGTCTTGCGTTTTCATTTTTTAAAAAACGTCTGTTTCTGCCAATTACCTCAGCTTAACATGTGTGCAATCCCTTTTTTTGTGCAGGATTGTGTGTTTGTGTTGTGCTTGAGTGTCTGCTCCAATAAAACAGCACCATGTGATCGAACGCCGCTCTCACAGCAGAGTGGAAAAAGACCTCTGCAGATTTACTATGCTATTACCACACATACACATACACACACACACACACACAGGCTGTGCAGGAGAAAAGTTGTAATGGCCCACTGCCCCTCCAAGGACGGGTGAGCGCGCGAGGAGCGAGCAGAGTAATCACAGTTAAAGAGAGAGAGAGAGAGAGCGCGTGTGTGTGTGCGTGTCAGTAGGGAGGTGAATAAACGCACTACAGGGGACACAGGAATGGCTTGGTGCTGGAAAAAATGGATGGGGATATGAACAGAGTGAAACATCCTGTCCCATCTACCATCCTTCACACACGGAGCGGTTTGGTGTGGTTATGTTAGTGTTCTTGAGCAGCCGAGTAGACAGATGAGTGAATCCAGGATACAGAATGTGTTCCAGTACTCCAAACATAACCATTTAGTTGCTTTAATTCCATATTTCCCTCAAAGCTCACTTAACCTGAAGCGTCTCCACGTACCCAGTATGCAGATGTTGCCACTGAAGCGAAACCTCTAAAATTGAGTTTTATTTCTCAGCAGGCAGTATACACATCACTGTAAGACCAATGCATTTTTTTAGAAAAAATATTTACATATTAGTCTTTTTGGGGTTTTTTTTTAGGATAAGTCAACAGTATTGATGGTCTTCCCCTTCATAGTGCCACTACCTTGAGTAGAGATCTTGTGATAGAGAAAGACCTTCTTTTATTGCCCATAAAGTCAAAATCTGGCACGAGGTTGCTTTTGAAGACTGAAAATCTGTTAAATCTAGTAATAAGGTTGATAAATTGGGAACAGTGAAGTCAACTGGTTTGATGACCACTGCTCTCTGTAAGATGAGGACTGAGTAGCTACAGTTTTGCCAGCTGTATATCTGTGATGTAAATCTCTTGGTAAACCACATCTCAAAGGTGCTGTATTGAATTGCTGTATTGGTGAGTTCTTGAGTACTATGTACTCAAATTGTCATGTTGAAGAAATCACTTTGAGATGCTTTGCGCTTTGTGACATGGTGCATTTTCCCACTGGAAACAGGATATAAGTACGCTGTGGTTATAAAGGGATGGATATGGTCAGCAACAATACTCATGCAGGTAGCTTATGTCTGTAATGCGTAAATAATTTTTGCGTGGTACAAAATTGGTATCCTATTACACCACCAGCAGCAGCTTCAACCATTGACATAAGGCAATTTGGAGTCGTGCTTTCACGTTGTTTATGCCTAGCATCCAAATTTTCTCTCTAAGCTGTAATGATAGTTATGTTTCTGAAATACTCAGACTCCTGTTTTTATTAACAAGCAGTTGAAAGGTATTTGGTTAAACCCAGTGGATCAGGTATATCATACATGTCTAAAAGCGTCTTTCATAATACACAAGACTTTTATAAACAACAAAATGAAATGCAGAGTAAGAAAATAAAAATTACTGTGAAAGATGATCTGAAAATTACAGAGTATTAAAGCTCATGTTGTAGATTGCAATCCATATATCTAATATTTCTACCCTAAAAGACCCTGACTCTGTTGTTTTGGAGCATTCTAGTTTAAAGTGCAGGTTTAAAGTGTTCCGAAATGTTTTGTGGGTGTAATCTTTATGTTTTTTTGTTTTATTTTTGTTTCAGCATGCCTTTTGTTTTGTGCACATATTGGAAAACATATCTACATATTGTTTCACTTGCAAAAACAGCATAAAAGAAGCTGCAGTGATGTGTGTCGTGCTCTTCTAACAGTTAACATATTGGGTCTATTTTTGCGTGGGTGCACTTGAGTTTCTTCGTCTTGTGCTGAGCCACTCATTGGTGTATTACAGTACATTTCTTACCACTAGTGCAGATTTTTCATCGTACTTTCACTTTTATTTATGGCACTGTAGTTGCATTGGCAACTTTAAATCAATATGTGTCACATAAAATTGTACAGTGCCACTCACAAAGGACTTAGTGCCTGCCAAAGTTTCAACATGGCCATAAACTGAAAAAAATAAATAAATAAATGTAACTTTAATCGAGACATTCATGACAACATATTGGGCTGCCATAGGTTCACAGCTGCAACCCAGCATGTTCAGGGCCATTAGTTTTCTCATAGAAAAACTCAATTTGGATCCAATACAGTCAGTGCACCATGCCAGGGAAATCACTGCTGTTAATGGCAATACGGGATGTGATTTACCGTGACTTCCCATATGTGCTGTCCCACCCACATACATGTAGGCTGTGTACACAATAATTCCTCTTTGCGCGGTGACAGAGAAGAAGGGAAGTGTGTGCCTAACACAGTTTACTTTCAGTATAGTGGAAAATAATTCTGGATTCTTAAAAAAATAACCTTTTAAGTTATGTTATTGGGGACTTGAGCCTCAAAAAAAGGCTCAAGATCTCAGCCACAGATGGCGATAACAAAGTGCAGCAGTAAAGCACAACGCAGCTCTCCTCATTGTCATCTAACATTCAGGGGGGCTTGGCTTAAGAAAAATCTTCTAAACTGCCTCAACATCTACAATACCAGCTGGAAGCGAACTTTAAGAACAGACAGTGAGTGGTATATTTGCCCAGAAGTGCAAGAGCTGCCGTTGAGTGACAGCTGGTCAAAAGATTAATCCAATTTTCTGCCAAGTCACACCGGGGCACACTCACTGACAATACACCTATAACTGCCTTTTGCGAGGGCTCTTTTTACATCGGTCACACAGCAAAAGCAACAAGTCAGCAGCTTCAGGATCCATTCAGCCACAGTGCTGCTGTTTTGTCACGCATTTTGACAGCACTTAGAGCCTAGTACACAATCAGGGTACTTACACATGTAAAACTGTCAACTTGAAGCATGCAATGATGGTTTCTGATCACAGTTAAACGTATCTGTGATGTACAAAGGTTCCTGTTGGCAACAAAGGGAAGTTACTCAAACCATTCTTCTAATACATTTGATTGTAGTTGATATGTACAGAATATTGGAAACATGAAGTGGACATTAGAGCCTGAGTAATGTTTCACTCCGAACTGCATACAACCTGCAACTGTACCCTATAAGTTTGAAGAACAGCATATTCATTTGTTTCCCTGCACAAGCTTCGTCTGTCATGAGTTCTTTGTCCCTATTTCCTCTGAGGAGTAACACCAACTATGAAAAACAGCTGTGCATTAGGTCACAAAGCTTAAGACTAATGATAGATGAATTATGTAGTAATCTGTGCATTATAACAAGACATCTTTGAGCCAGGAGTGCTGTGATGTGCCACCATTTCAAAGAACATTAGTCACAACAGTCACTGATCACCAAATGACTTCCCTAGTACATCCTCAACCTCAACCACCACCACTGTTTACCGTTATATAACATGTATTTATTTGAGACTCTAGTGTTTTAGATTTACATGAATAAATGAATATCAGTGTTTTGTTGTCACTCGTTGTTTCAGTTTGTCAAAGTCAAGTGCATTTGTTCTGCCTCTGGAATCTGTGTGCAGTCTTGTGAATGTAACATCTGGTTCACACATGTGTGTCTGCGTGCGTGTTTAGCGGAAGTATTCGGTTCTTTAGTGCAGGTCAATGAAAACCCACAAGTGAGAAAAAGCTCTCAGAAAGAAGGCCAGGCATTCCTGATGAAGCTTTCAATCTGTCAAACTCACAAAGCAAGCTTTATTTCAAGCACTAGGTCTTGATTATAAATCTTTTTCTCAAAACACAATTCACAGCAGCAGATCTTTGTTGTGAAGAGCAATCTTAAAATGCTGGCCCGGGTTTTTAAAAGTGAATGTTGAACATCATCGTCAGCATTGTGAGATTGTTGCTCTATTGGGTGACATTATTAACTCTCTCCAGTTGCGGTGCGACATCAGCACTTGTTTCTGCTATGCTGCCATGCTGAATGTAGCACACACCCTAATGCTGTAGTATTAGTTGTCTATTCACATTAACTCATTCATATGAGGAAGAACCTTCAGTAGACCTTAAATATGTAGATCAGCTGTAGTTAGCTTGACATTTAACCAAATGTTTATATAAAGTTTTAAAGCAATAAGCTGAAACAATAATGTGGACACCACACAGCTCTCAACCCAGTAACCGCGTGCGTGCGTGCGTGCGTGTGTGCGTGCGCCTCACAGTAGCCCCATTGCATGGTGCAGTCACTCAAAGGAAACACAAACACACACACACAAGCATACACTAAGAGATGTGACAGATGGGCGTCCCAGCAGTGACTTGTGCATTTATTGTATGTCTCCAAGGAAAATACACACACACACACAAAAGTATTCAGAACACTTTTTTACCCCTTTGCTGCAGTAATTACCATTTGTGAATCTCTATAATGGTCAGAAGGAGTGATGTGTGTACATGTGTGTTTTTACTGATGAGAATATTGCGCTGCTGAGAGGACACACAAAAAACAACCTCCCTCTGCTTCCACATTGAGATCCAAGAGTCCTGGCTTGGCTTTGCTCATTCACACAGTTCTGATCCTTTCACACATGTAATGAGAGCTCAGGATAGATTAGATTCCTTTCTCACAATGGTGGGAGGACTGCAGGAAAGCACTGCTGAGCTTGAAAGTAAACAAAAGAAAAGTGTGAGAGTGCTGTCACTTACCTTACAGCAACGTTCAGCGATGGGCTTAAAACTTTGCTGCCTTATTTTTATCATTAATTCGTGGAAAAATTGAGAAAAAAAAATGTTATCTTCGAGATACAGCCTGACAGACAACACACGAGCCACCAGAGTTAAATTCAACACAAAACTGTAGATAAGTTTTAGCTTTCATTTAATCCCCACCATACTCTCGCTTGACGTTAATCTTGTAGGTGAAGCAGTTTTCCCGGATGGCCATGATGTAAAAAAATTGTAATTAATTCTAAAAAGCTTGTGTTGTGTATTTAGAATGCAATTTTCTAAGGCAAGACTGCCAAGGAGATTTTGCATCCCCTGATCTGCTACTACAAATATTCAAGAGTAAGACAGCTTAAAATATATAAATCTTCTACAAAAATTAAGCTGGAACTGGCTTATCTGAAGCGTTTTATTTGTAAAGAAAAAGGGTTTATTTTGTTTATTTTATGCATAGGAAATACAAATTAAATTTCACATTTATTGTAATGCAATAAACGGAGCTATATACAAAGGTATAATTGTAAAACTGCATTTCTAAATACTTTGTAGACATTCAAATAATGTCTAAATTATATGGGTAGAGGTACCTCGTCAGAAAAGCAAAGTTTTGTGTTTAAGCTTGAGCTGCAAGGGACGAATTACAGCTCAATTAGATGCGATTAGAGGGAACAGATTGACTCAGGGACCTTTTTATATGTGCTAGAATGTTTATACAGTAAATTTCACATGTTAAAAGGTATTTACAGTGCTGCAGAGACACTTAGAAAAGCACTAATAGGGTTATAGTCAAACAAGTGTGGTAATGGGTGGAATGAAAATGGCTGAGAAGCATTAGGGTGAAAGGAAAGTTAAAATTAAGTAAACGAAAAAAACATTTTAAATAGTGGTTTGTAGCTTTTTGAAGTCTTGTAAGTGTGATGTTCCTGGAATCCTAGGTTTAGTCTTGTACATAAATGTTAAGGTTTTAGTGTGTCGCAGAGTAATGTTTTCATTTAGCAACTTGAAAGTGTGTTTAAAAGAGTGAAGTTAAATGTTTTCAGCTGAATTAATAAATGATGAACGAAACTTTTTGCACTCCAGTTTTTAGATTTTTCTACATTTTTTTTCAGTTATTCCGCCTGTTTTAGACAGCGTGCTTGAATTTTAGACAGTTTTTATAGTTTTATATGAGTTAGTTTTTATATTTCTTGCTTTGAAATGTGTTCTAAATTGAATTTCACTTGACTTCCAGTGGCAGATTGTGCCATCTTGTGTCATGAAAACATTTACCGTACGTCTTTCTTAACAGAGAATACAGTTTTTCTAATGCAAGCTCAGCTTGTAGGTCAGGCTAAAGCTCACAGGAAGACAGCAGTGTTGTTAGTGGCAACATCTGGCACAGTGGGGCTCTGGTGATTGCACTTAAACACAACTACAACTAACAGAGTTTTTTGGGGGGGTTTTTTGTGGGGGGGATTGCTTTAAAGTGGAATTAGTTTTAGCCAAACACTATGAGCCACCTACCCTTTAGCAGCAGGAGCTGCTCAACCATGGAAACCAATGCCATGATGGCCCCAGTGCACAATTTTTGTACTGATGTTAATGTGGAGGTTTGGATCTCTACAATTCCTGAGTCAGCAGAGTGTTAGCAATTTTAACACATTATACAGCTCAGCACTCTGTAACTTTACGTGGGTCGTTTCTTTGTAGCTTTGTTGCTGTGGCTCCTGAAAACAGTCATTTGCAACAATATCACTTACCGGCACTTTGAAATGTCCCATTCTTTCACAAATGTTTGTAAAGGCAGACTGCATGGTGATTTTACATACCTGTGACAATGGGATTGAAAACATCTGAACTGTGAGATTAAGAAGTGAGTTCCAATACTTCTGTCCATATTTGTACACACAATATCCAATCTGTCACAGGGCTAGCAGAGAGGCAGACAACCACCCCCACTCACATCCACGCCAATTCAGAATCACCACTTAATCTCACACTTGGGAAGTGGGAAGCAACTAAAACACACGCGCAGTACCTAGAGAAAAGGAGCACAGGCACAACATGCAAACTCTGAATCTCCCCGACATGATAATCCAGACCTAGAACTGTCTGGTTCTGCACCACCCTGTCGCCACTAATATATCACAATGATACATATCAGTTCATCACTAAAAACAACTGCCAAGCAAAGACTGCTCTTCCAAAGATGATTGATAAAGTGGCTTTGTTGTTGTGGCTCTCTCACCAAGCAGAGAGAGCCTAGCCATCGCCCTCCTCCCGACACTGAGCAGCAAACACAGCAATTCCCTGAAGAGGCCATGCGGCAGCTTCTACCACCCAGTCTGTGTGCCCAGGGGCAGGCAAATAAAGATTGAAGAGAGGGAGGGAGGGTGTAGGGAAAGAGAGAAAGGTGAAAATAATCAGAGGAGAAAGGATAAGAGGCATAGAGGGAGAGCGAAAAATGAGAGTTATAGGGGCACAGGTAAGAAGACAGAAGAAACAAGTGAGACTTCCAAAGGGAAATGAAGACTAAGAAAGACGTGATGTAGCTGTTCTTCCTCCAATACCGTCTTTCTATTGCCAGATTACAATGTTTCACATCTCCACCAATATATTTGCCATCTGCAGCTGTTTAAAGCAAAACTCACAGTTTTGTAGGAGAGTTCTCGAAATGAGTTTCAGCTCAAGCTCAAGTATGTCTCCTTGAAATTATGTACACAGTTTATACAACTAGTCTAAAACAGTGAATATTTCTTGATTACATTTTTCAGATTACATTTTTTAATAACATGATGATGAATTGTTGATGTAATCCTGGAAGCTACAATTTTACAGCATATCATTAAAATAATGACAAAGTAGTTTATTAAATGTCGTTGTCTGCCAAAAAATCTTCCAGTAGAATATCAGGTCATGTCGTTTCAGTGAAGTGAAAATGTTTCAGCTGCATCCTTCAGTCGAACACCTTTTACTTAAGAATAGATTCCTCTTTTAATGAATCCAGCTGTGTACCAGCTGTCTACACAGGTTGTCTATTTTTTTTGTGTTTTACACGTGCAGCTGTTGTATTGTGTACCTTATTGTGCACTGGTCTCTGAGCTCTACCAAAACATGGGCAACCTACTGCTGCTGTGCCTGAACACATCCTGTGCAGACACAGATGGAGAAACAGGAGCTGCGCTTTGTGGCAGCAGGTTAGGAAAAGCTCTTTCCTGTTTTAACCTGACATGAATGCCCTCGTGCATAAATGGAAATCCCTGTACGTATATGTATTATTTTGGTTTGAAAGAAGAAGACTATCCTTTAAACTAGGAACGTCTCATTTTACAACATGGGCCACGCAACAGCTCATTTTGATTTTCAGTGGGTCGGACCAGTGAAACGCCCCTTTCATTCAGTGGAAGCAGTACAACTACACATTTAATCCCTGAGATGTCTAAATACAGTTATACGTACACTTTACATTACGTAGGAACGTATGATACATTTTACAATAATCATGTTTTTTTTGCCTTTTTGCCTGCATTTTCGGCACTTTAACATAAAAAAAAACAAAAATTGCACTTTCTTAACTGTACGTACGTACATACCGAAGTGAGCCAAGCAGGTGTCATCATAAGGGCTAAGAATTTGAAACGGCTCTGGGTAGAGGTTTCCGGGTAAGAAAGGTGAAGCGGCAACTAGCGGTGACGTATCGGTGCTCTGTTCGTAAAACGGCAGAAAGTTTGCTCGGATCGCGGCTCGTAAACCAAATTACTTGTATACCGAGCTGCTCGTAACCCTGGGTTCCACTGTATAACAAAAAATGTGCAATTCCAACAATGCTTCTCAATTGTTTCTACATGATAAAAATATGCCTCTGTAGTAAATGAAAGAAATGTGTCAGCATGACTCTTTAACTTGTAACAAATAAAGGAGTAAAATTGCAGAAAATGTTCTGGTAGCTCATTGCACAGACTGCGCTGTTGTTATAATACAGACATTTTCTGTTAATTCTATGTAGTGGTCTCAGCGTTAACGCGTCAAAATTGGTTAACGAGTTAACGCACATTGATCAGCGTGAGGGCTTATTTGGCGTTAACGTGTTAGTGCATCTTAAACGCATTAACGCCATCATCACGAGCAACGCAATTAACAATTAACCCATCTGGAGCGCAGACTGACTCAAAATCCCTGAAATGTCTCTGTCAACGCATTTCGGGCAGTTGGTCCAAAGTTTGTCTATTCTGCTGTTAAGCCGCGTTAAAGCCGTATTATCGCATTAACGCTGAGAGCACTAGAAATTCACAGAAAATTCAGTTCTTTTTACTGTGGACTCATTGTAAAAAACAGACATCTGGATAGGTGATAGTCATTTAACTGTTTGTCTGTTAGGTAATTATTTTGGTATAGTATAAATTGTCATGAGGGGAGGTCTTTATCAGCAGGAAAAAACTGTAAAACTTCTTAAAATGCATTTAAATGTCCAAAACTTATGCCCTCTTTCACATTTTCTAAAGCGATCCGGTGGTCCAAAATGTAATGTTTGCCGGGCCAATTTTGGCCCCCAAGTCTTATGTTTGACACCCCGGTTTTAAACAGGCCTGACCTCAATCCACACTTTAATGCCCAACATCAGTGCCAGACCTTAAAATCTTGTGGTTTGCAGGTCTGGCGCTGAGGAGAGGAGGAGATTATGTTTAGTGGACAGGTTTGCTCTGAGGATGTGTTGTTTTGTATGGTGTTGAAAGACAAGCTGTATTAAATGTGTTACAGTAGAAGAGAGAAGCAGGAGTAGTAATAGTTAAAGCAGCATTAGTATTTTATTTTACTTTCTAGTTGTTTGCGTGTGCCTGTGTGTGTGTTTCCTCTTATTGCGTCATCACTGATCTCAAAACAGTCAGGCAGGGGAGCCTCAGGCTGTTCTCTTCGGTGTTGTGTCTGGGGAGAATCTACTATATGTGAGTGTATAAAAAGTCTGTGTGAGTGTGTGTGTGTGTGTGTGTTTTTGTGTTATTGTAAACAGCTTCTCTGTGAAGAAAATAAGTTTTCACTCTCATGCATTGTCTCTTCTGTTACACAGTGCTGTTTGTTTACCTGGATCTTCTTTAAGATAAACTCCCTTTCAGGACCGCTTCCCTTCAAGAACATGTTTGGTTTATTAAGTGTCTGCTGTACGCTGCAGTGTGTGTGTGTGTGTGTGTGTGTGTGTGTGTGTGTGTGTGTGTGTGTGTGTGTGTGTGTGTGTGTGTGTGTGTGTGGGTG
>VURO01025414.1:47929-60837 GCA_015108175.1 Pelvicachromis taeniatus
TATTGCGTCATCACTGATCTCAAAACAGTCAGGCAGGGGAGCCTCAGGCTGTTCTCTTCGGTGTTGTGTCTGGGGAGAATCTACTATATGTGAGTGTATAAAAAGACTGCTGTGAGTGTGTGTGTGTGTGTGTGTGTGTGTGTGTGTGTGTGTGTGTGTGTGTGTGTGTGTGTGTGTGTGTGTGTGTGTGGTTGAGAAAGTAAATATAGGTGTACTGCAATGATGCATATCTATGTGTCACTGGTTATATGGAAATGACAGTTTTATCTCAATTGCTGAATCTAGACTATATTAGCCTTTTCCCCTTACTTGCTGTTGCTATGGTTGTCAAGATTTCCCCTATAGCATACCACATAGGCAGGTTAAGTAACTTCTCCAACAACGGCTCATCTTCAACCCAGTTATTTGCTAAGGGGTCACACACAGTCAGAGAAAATTCATCATTTTTTGAGCACACAAGCTGGTTGTGAAAGAAAAATGTGTGTTGCGCGATCAGTTGCGAGTAGTTGCTGGAGATTGTAAAAGTCGCTCTAAAATAAACAGTTAAATGGGGTT
This sequence comes from Pelvicachromis taeniatus, assembly GCA_015108175.1. NCBI lineage: Eukaryota > Metazoa > Chordata > Actinopteri > Cichliformes > Cichlidae > Pelvicachromis > Pelvicachromis taeniatus. The sequence goes on from VURO01025414.1 coordinate 48,485, forward strand.
TTACCTAGAGACTAGTCAGCCAACCCTTGTCTAGGGAAAAGTAAGTGTTCCATGACTATTTGCTGAGTGGTTTCTGAGGCTGCTGGAAATCACTAGTGTGAAATTGGTAGCAAAGCGGTCTATGGTGCTACACCAAAAACCTTCTTGGGATTGTTTTGGTCACTAGCTGGTTACCGTGGCTGCTTCTAGTTTGCATGGCAAATGCCACCTTGGCTGCAAACATTGCAAACTATTCACCAAGAGGTCGTAAAAATGTGATTGGTGCGGCGCAAGTTAAAAACAGAGGATTTTTGCCTTCAAAGTAAAAGTTGTGCCTTTTGAAATTTTGTTGGTTGCAGCAGTAAAGCACAACTTTTACCTTGCAGTCAAAGTTTCTGGTTTGTGTTACACCTTTTCGAGTTTCACTACAACTCAGAGAACAAAATAGTGAATGCAAAGTGAAATATGAATGAGCGTGACAATTACTAAAGCAATTGCAAGGAGGTTGTGGTGCAGCATCCTCTTTGCAACTAATTTCACCTAGCGTCAACCAGCAATCTCCAGCAGCCACTAGCAACTGGTCAGGGGAATACATCATTTTTCTCACTTGACAGATGGTTGCTACTCTGTCTCTAGGCCTGTATGACTGAGGACTTATAATTAGCTGGTTAAGGGGTATTGTCTCTTTAAAAATGTCTTCATTCTATTATCTACAGACATGATATTATGCTAGAGCATACAAGAAAACTGTCATAATATCTCACCAGTTGATGATCCTTTCAATAGGCAGCATTATGTAACTCAAAACGAAGAAACAGCATTGTTTTAATTGTGTTACAGTCTAGAGATAATTTTTCCTACTGTGATAAGAATGATATGGAAAAATGTCAGATCCCATTGTAGCTATCATTTTGTATATGGGTTTACTCAACAGATTGGCTTACATTTCAAAGTACAAAAAGAAATAATTACAGAAAACGGCTAATATTTGGCAGGCACATCCAGAGCACATCTTGTGTTGATGTCCCCACACCTCTCGTGTTTACCTAGGTTCAATGTGTCAGAGGTAGCTAGGTAAGCTAATCCTCTCTTAGGAATAACGGGTGCAAGTTAAGGTAATGGGCAGAATATAATAACAGAGAAAAAAGACTGCTACATTATACGGGCATTCTAAAAAGAAGTTGTTATTATTTTAAGTTAGAAATAACATGTTACAGCAAGTAAGATAAGAGAAGAACTTTGTTTATCCCGAGGGAAATTCTTTTGTCATGAGCATGCTCGCTGCTGCAAGATGAAAAAAAAAGAAAAACGAGTGCACAAGAATAGAATACAATAAAAATAAAATACAAAAAAATAAAATAACATACCTATCAATACAAGTGACATACATCGTACAATGAATAAAAATAGTGTAGAGGCATATAATGGGAGAATGAGACAAACATTCAATCAATAACAAACAGATGAATAATAATATTGCACAATGAGTAAAAGACAAAGTTACATTAATATGAATCCTAAAGGTCATCTACAGAGCGAGGAGGAGTTGTACAGTCTTATTGCCACAGGTAAGAAGGATTTCCTGTGGTGCTCAGTTCTGCATTTAGACTCGATCAGTCTTTTGCTGCGTGTGCTCCGATGGCCCATAATAGAGGCGTGCATGGGATGAGAAGAGTTGTTCATGATACTGAGAAGCTTTTTTTAGCATTCTCCTCCCAGACACCTCCACCAAGTTCTCCAGTCTGACACTCAGGACAGAACCAGCCTTTTTAACCAGCTTGTTCAGCCTGTTGGCATCAGCTGTCCTCACCCCGCTGCCCCAACACACAGCTGCAAAGAACACAGCACTCTCAACCACAGAGTGCTAGAAAATGGTCAGCATTTTCCTACAGGCATTGAAGGACCTCAGTAGAAAAAGCCGACTCTGCCCTTTCTTGAAGACAGATTCAGTGTTCTTGGACCGGTCCAGTTTACGGCCGATGTGTACCCCCAGGTACCGGTAGTCCTCCATGACCTCCACGCCCCTCTGATGGTGACAGGGGTAGGAGGACGAGCATGCTTCCATGATCTGTTCCTTTGTTTTTGTGATGTTAAGTTGTAGATGGTTTAGCTCACACCACTCAACAAAGCTGTCCACCACACTCCTGTATTCCTCCTCCTGTCCTTCCCTGATACAGCCCACAATGGCAGAGTCATCAGAGAATTTCTGCAGATGACATGACTGAGACTTGTACCTGAAGTCAGATGTGTAGAGGGTGAAGAGGAAGGGTGATAGGACCGTCCCCTGCAGCGTCCCCGTGCTGCTCAGGATGTTGTCAGAGCGACAGCTCTTCAGCCGGACATGCTGTGGACAATTTGTTAAAAACTTTGTAATCCAAGCTACCAGTGGGGCGTCCACCTGCATTTCTGTGAGCTTATATAGTCTGATTGTGTTAAAAGTACTAGAGAAGTCAAAGAACATGATCCTCACAGTGCTCCCAACAATGTCCATGTGAGAATAAGCCTGGTAGATGATGGCATACTCTACACCGATAAGGGGTTGATAAGCAAACTGTAGGGTATCTAGCCAAGGCTCTACCAGCAGATGCAGATGTTTCAGGATGAGTCTCTCAAGCGTCTTCATGACACGTGAAGTCAGAGCCACTGGCCTGTAGTCACTGGGGGTCGACGGGTTGATCTTTTTGGGGACAGGAACCAGGCAGGATGTCTTCCAGAGTGATGGGACCCTGTGCAGTTCCAGACTCATGTTGAAGATCCGATGTAGAACTCCAGACAGCTGGGCAGCACAGCACCTAAGGGCCGTGGAACAGACACCATCACGGCCAGCAGCTTTGCTGGACTGGAGTCTGCCCAGTTCCCTTTTGATGTCATCTGCTGAGAGACAGACTCAGAGGGGGGAGGAAAATGGAGAAGATGGGAAGAGCTGGGTGTGGAGACAGGAGACGCAGGGCAGTCAAACCTATTGAAGTGCACCTCTCTTTTGTCTCTGGCCAGTAATGGCCCACATTCCCTTCCACACCTCCCTGGTGTTGTTTTCTTGTAGTTTGCTTTCCAGCCTCCTTCTGTAGGACTCCTTTCCCTCAACAATCTTGGCTTTCAGCTCCTTATGCACCAGTTTCAACTGTTCTTTGTCCCCTCCCCGTTTCTAAAAGCTCTCTTTTTCTTGTTCAGTGTAGCTTTGATGTCTTTGGTTACCCAAGGTTTATTGTTGGGGAAGCAGTGAATGTTTATTTGGGGGGGAACCACAGTGTCCACACACAAATAAATATAATCTGTAACATAGCCTGTCAGATTGTCTATATTGTCCCCCTGAGAATCACAGAGAACATGCAGTCCGTTGCCTCACAGCATCCCTGCAGAGTCTCTTCTGTCTACCTTGTCCATCTTGTAACAGTTTTTGTGGCTGCAGATTGTCTCTGGACGACAGGTTTGTAAAAGGGATGGAGCTAGACAAGGTTGTGATCAGCCCTGCCCAGAGGAGGGAGAGGGATAGAGGTGAATGCCTCACTAGCATTGGCATAAAACAGGTCCAATGTTTTATTGTCTCTGGTTTTGCAATCCACATATTGCTTGAATGTAGGTAAAACAGTAGAGAAGTTTGTGTGGTTACAAGTACAGCTAGCTATTTGGATATGCCAGTGTTGTGTTATCATGCAGGTCCCACCATTACTGAAGGACTGATGCCTATACTGAATTTTTATTCATTCATGTTTATTTTTAAGTGGGAGAATTTCAAACTTGATACTTGGGAAAGTTCTCAATACTTTTTTCAATATACCACAGGAAGATAAATATTAATTATTTTTAAACAAAGTTTAGAAAAATTCAAATAATAGCATCAGCGACACTATTTTTAGTTGTTCGCACTTAAAGCAAGTAATAATAATAATACAATAGCATAACTATAACGTATGTATTTATCTCATGCTTCTGGATTTTTTGCATCTCATTAGACACAAATAATTGCGCTATCCTGGTAAACCAAGACTGTTTTAACATTACAGACAGGCAGTACCGATAATGTTAGCTGACTGACTCCCGCATTGACTTTCATCCTTTCATTATTAGTCACACACACTCACCACTACTGTAATCATAAGCTAACAAGAGACTAATGTGGCTGTTGGGGTGCTCCCAAAAGAAATGGCTAACTCAAACGTGTCCACATTTATGGTATAACTGTTAAAAACATTAATGTGCTCGAAACAGAAGCTTTACTGACCTTACAAATCATCTGCGTTAGCTGCTAGTGAGGGTAGGGCTGTGGACCTGACTGACTTCAATGTAAACAATATCAATACTGTTGCAAACGAGTGTCTAATCCAATTTTAATTTTTATTATCAAATACTATCTGAGTCTTAATTTGTTTGACAACCCAAATATATATGTACGTCAGAGTCCTATTGAAAAGGCTGAATTGATGAGGTAATTGTTCATGAACCTTCCAACAATTTATTTCACGAGCTAGTCAGTAACTTACAATTAAGATGCCATCTGCTTAGCTATGATTCATGTTCTGCTACATGTGCTGCAGACAGAGCAGTACATATAGCAGAACATATACCCCAAGGATTTCATATAGTATCCATCCATCCATCTATCCATTAACTTCCAATTTAGGGCTGCAGAGTCTGCAGGTCTGAAACCTATATCTGCTGTCATTGGGCAAGAGTTACGGTCTTGTGTACCTGTGATAGGCCTATACATATTGGGTATCTGCCTAGCAAATCATCATTTTAAATTATTTCAAAAGCACACTAGTTAAATGCAGTTTTAACGCAAATTGAGCTCAGTGTTTTAATCATTTTACTCAAGTTTGCTTCATGTATCTGATGTGTGGAGCATAAATGGTGGAGGGTGCATTTGTCCTGGACATTTGATAAGTGAGACACCACAGACCTGATTTTGATGAAACTCGGGGGAGTCATGCTTCATGCCGTTCTGGCATTTTGAAAATTACTATGTTTGGCCCAAGGTGGGAGCAGCAATTACCTCGCAAACATTTTAATAACCCATCATATCTCACATACTGCTGGGGGGGAATAAAATGAACCTTCAAGCACATATCCAATTCTCAATTTCTACAAATTTGTCTCCAGGGCCTGTAGTTTGTAATATATTTGATTTGCCAGTGTTTTAAGTTGGTTTATAGCATGTTTACCTCCAGTTTCTTCTTTTTTTTTTACTTAATTTACTCATCGCTGCAGGGGTCACTTCTTATTTGTGATTAGCAAACAGACCTGAAGCTCATTTATTCCGGACATGACACAAAGGAAAAGTCTCTTGCATATTAACAGAATTTGAATTTTTTTTAAAAAAAGCATTACCCTGTAATCTGTCAAGATTTGGCAAGTGCAGTTATCTCCTAACATTTCAGCACAGTTGCACTAATTTTAAATAGAAATGCTTTTAGTCTTCTGTAGAGATGTAAAAATGCTCTTAAAGCTGCTCTTCATAAGATGTTTATGTCAAAAGAACACCTGCCATCGAGCCTTTTATATTAATAACTCCTGCTGTACTGGAGAGCATTCTTCATATTGAAATATATGAGCAAAATGCAAATCATTTCAAAACACCAGCATGCAAGTGCTCTAATCTAATCCTTTTAGCTTCTGTTTTGACCCCTTCATCATGTAGGCTATGATTTCAGAGTGGATATTACAGAATTTATCTTCTAAGATTTATTGGAAGGCTTTTTAAAAACCTAAATAGATACAAAAATGTAGTATTTAACTTGAAAAAAGCACCCCAATAGCACATGCCATACACACCTTTCCTTAATGCTTTATATTGATGCCCTTCTAAAATGTTATAAACTTTTTCTGATATTAAGTGCTTCTGTGTGTATTCTTCACAGAATATCCCAGCTCTACCTTGCGGCAAAGCCCTCTACTCTTACGAGGGCAAGGAACCAGGCGACCTCCAGTTTTCCAAAGGTGACATCATCATCCTGCGACGCAAGGTGGATGACAACTGGTACCACGGCGAGCTCAGCGGTTGTCATGGTTTCTTGCCTGCTAGTTACATCCAGCTGCTGCGTCCCCTGAGCCAAACTCCACCCCAGGGCAAAGCGTTGTACGACTTTGAGGTCAAAGACAAGGACCAGGATAAAGACTGTCTGGCCTTCAGCAAGGTAGCACACACACTCATACTATACACATGCTCCCTTAAGAACACAGTTGTTGTTGTTTTTAATATCCGACACGGAATAATGTTTCTTTAAAAAAGTCTGCATGCTTAAATCAGTGAAAAGATGCAAAGGACTGATGTGTTCAGAATTTACAACAGCATAAATACTGTAGCAGAAGAAAACACTTATCTGTAGTGTTAAACCAGGCTGGTTCTTTGTAGGGCACTAATAATTTATTAGCTCAGACCCTGCTCTTCAGATTGGTTCACAGAATGTAAACTGGAACATCTTCAAACAGAGAAACAAGTGCAAGCTCTCCTCGGTGGAGTCCACAGATAACAAAATAGTCTGCTGTCTCTGATAAGATCAGTGCTGTTCATGAAATCTAATTGTTTGACTTGGAAAACTAATGCCTTTGTTACTGCTATAAAGTCATGTGATCTGTCTAAGCTGAAAACCAGAATAAGTATTACTATTTGTGGTAGTGTGTTACTTGCTGGTATTTAAAGCAACAGTAGTTGCAGTATTGGATTTTTATTTCTAGTTTCATGTTTTACTTTGTTCTGTCTCATTTGAACAGTTTACAGCTGATGTTTTCATCAGTGTAAGTGATGTTTGTTATGAGGTTTTTCTACTATGGAAACAGCAGACAAGTAGCGGGGAGTTGTGGCACCGCAATCATTACCAGTCTCCTCGAGGATTTGGCTGAAGTTGATTTTTAACACTGACTCTTTTCCTTTTTGTTTGGAATGAAAGTTCTGGCAACTGATACTCTCTATGCGCATCTTCAAATATTCTTCTGTTTTAATGCCAAGACAGCGTTTACACCATGATAATACTCAAAAGCTCCACTAAAATACCACTATTTATTTACTGTTGGAGTCTAATTTATTCTTTTTCATGTGGATTTGCATTTCTTTTTAGGCAGTATGAGAAGTGTTTGGGATTTCAGAGTAAAATCCATTGTGGGGTTATGGTTTGTTTGATGTGAAATGAATATTAAAAGTATTTTCCAAAGCAAAGGCCAGAGAGGAACAACCATCAGGAGGACACTGTTGCCTCTTTTCTATTGAAGCAGATATGTGCTTTATGTAGGACCTGTTATGCTGCCAGTACTGAAAATCTGGCATCAGTTCTGCATTACAAAATTGGGAAGGGCTATTGCAGGAATCTTTGCTACATAACCCTACCTAACCTTCTCTACAATGCCCAAATGTAAACTGAATCTGAAAATGTGCCAAGACAGATTTGGTGCTTTACAATTAGCACAAGCAGCACATCAGTGAAAAACAAGTATATGTTTCTGTACTTGGTTAGGTATATGTTCCTGCATCCAGTGGTGGGGTTGTTACTTTAAAAAAGTAATGTTTTACAAATTACTGGTTACTTTTCTGAAAAGCATTGCAATACGTCAGTTAATTATTCTGAAGAGACAGTGATTCGTTACATTACTTTCTCGTTACTCCATAAAATGATCTGAAACTCACTGTCACATAATTACCAGTTGTTAATGTAAACCACAGGCTACACTTCTAAACACCAACACAAATTCTTTATGTTCCAATGAGGACAGAAAAGCTTGTTCTTTTAGTGTTTACATTTGTACAAAAAGCTGACAACACAAAGCAAAGAAAATCATTGCAAAGAGAGTGTTGAAGTTTGGGCTCTGGCTGCTGGACTGGGGTCAGTGTAGCCTAGCTGTATCATCACTCCTTGGCTCTTGGCTAGCTTTGCGTTAGCGTGCTGTTTGTGCAGAAATTGCGTTAACAATATAATGCATTTTCTGTCCTGGGCACCGTTTGCGCTTTGCAAACAACCTCCTTTTCTTCAATAAAAATAATAGTAATGTCCATTTCCTCCACTACTGAAAAGTTGTAGCTTGCGCCACCATTTTCCTCTTCCTGCACACAAACTGAAATCAGACGAATGTAGCGCAAGTGCATAGGAAGAAGGAAGCATGTTAGTTAGCTTTATTGCCTGTATAATTTAATATGATTTAAATTTAGTGCAGTGACATGTTACACTACTATGGTACTGAAAAATCTAATGTGATTACAATAACGTGTTGCTCCGTAAGGCATTACGGTGCCTGGATCCTATCCAGCTGTGTAGCATGGGTTCTGTTTTTTGCTTGTGAATCTGTGATCGGATAGTCATATGTCTGTTACAAATCCGAGCTTGTTCTCCAGTACTTCTAATGTGCTTGTGGTTGTGCATCATCATGACTGCAGGAGAAAATTGCGCTTTTAGAAAAGACAGGAAGTGTGAACTGGAAGTGCAAGAAAAAGGACTTGTATTTCTGCTCTGTGTGGCCAAGAAGATTGTTAATTGGTGGGGTATCATGTTGCTGCCAGTAACGATGTCTCTATCTTATAATACCGTTAAGGTCAAATACATCTTTAACTGGTATTAATTATCCTCGGGACTTGCTGTCCTTAGCTTTCTGTTTTTTGGGACTTAAATTGTACAAGCGTGGGTACATTTTCTGTGTCAGTCTTGTTGATCTTAATGACCCCTATCATATAAGAGGTAGATAATGTGAGTAGCTGATGTCAAAAATATCACTCAAATTATACTTTGAATAGGATGGAAATGAGAGAAGACACTCAATCCTCGAGCAGTGCGCGTCCAGGCCGGGCTTGGTGTAAACAGTAATTTGTATTCTCCGTAATGTTGTGTTCCTCTGAGCTTATCATTTTTTTCCCGCTGTTACACCGGCCTCATTTGTGCAAGGACTGAAGGCTCGACACCTCCACTCTGTCTTTGCACTCTAAATGTGTCTGCAGCAAGAGAACAAGATAGTTTATTAAATTACAGTGTAATGTTCAGTCTAGTGTGGGCGTCTTAAGACCTATCACGGTAATGTAAAGTGTACACACCTCGTTTCCGACACACTGCTCTCTACATCCAGGAGAACAGATAATGTTGGGGCATCACATTATTTTGAATTTTAGGGTTAAACTAATCAACAGGTTAACGACTGAAAATCATACAAGACCATATTTCACACAGAGACACGTGCCCCCGTGGAGTTCTGTATGCGTGTTGTCATGCAGAACCAGTGTGTGTGATATTGTTTTCTCAGTGTGAGAGGTAATTACTCAGTATGACTAATGCAGAGTCATTTGCTAGCATTATCACTACCATCCCATAACGGTCTAACCAAGACCTTTATGCGAGGAGAGGAGAAGCAGAGGGAAAAACATCATATATTTATTATGTTACATGTGATATTCTATCATATGCACAATGTACAGATGGAAGTGGACACCAAGGTACATATTTACTGACAACCAATATGTAAACTGACATCAAATGGTTGGTTTTTGTTGTTATAGACACGGCTGTTGATTGATGTTAAGTTGGTTTGGGTTGGGCACGCAGATGTAGAAAAAAGGAAAAACAGATGCATCAGTATTCACCTTAACTTTGCCCTAAGGCAGCCATTTTAAATATTTCTACAGAGTGTCATATTTAGCTCATTTTTAGCTCACATTTTCCATTTGAAATGGGAGCAGCTCAACTAATTTGAATTCAGTAGCCTGCTTGCAGTCACTGAAAAGGGTTACAGTTTGTAGTTAATATGCAGTGGCTTGCAAGGATGCCAGTGTGTAATGTTGGAATTGTATCAATCCTGAGTTGCCAATCCAACATAAACATAAACAGCCTTGAAACATGTTGATTTGCAATTTTCTACATATATTTCCAGGGACATCAAGAAGGCAGAACATTTGTTTTATACATCAGATTCACTTGGAATGATTTGATCATGCTTTCATAAGTAGCCTATGTTTTTTAAAAAGAAGTCAGGTCCTTGTACATAAACGCTTTATTTACAAAGGCAGACCAAATAACCTTTTTTTTTTTTTTTTGTCTGCAGCATATCAAAAGTAGTTAAATGTCTGTTGTTTGGCAAGTGTGGTGTACGGTGTTTACTTGTGTGTGTTTGTAGCTTCACTCATTTCCTCTCTCCCCAGGATGAGGTGCTGACAGTAATCAGGCGAGTAGATGAGAACTGGGCAGAAGGCATGCTGGGAGACAAGATTGGCATCTTCCCAATTCTTTATGTGGAGGTAAAATGACATACAAACACAAACCCACTGTAGACGCGTCGATGATGCTGCAGCGACACATCCTCTGTCACATCTATTGTCATTTATCACATTGCTACTTTTGAGAGAAGAGCAAGAAAACGCGGTCTCCTTTGATCGAACGCTTGATGAAGGCTTCTAAAGTTAAAGTTTTGCATGTGTCCATTGAAAGAGCGATAAAACACGAGGTGTAAGCACGAGGTGTTTCTTGTCTACTGTGGAGCGTGCCAAAAGCTGACTAGTAGATGCTTTTCGCGTTAAAGAAAGAAACTGATTTGTCAGCGAGTGGCGGATAAATCAGTATAGTCGCCAGTAAAAAAAAACAGCTGAATATGTTCACCTAAACTAAATTATTGTTTCCTGATAAGAAGTCCGTTTGAACTAAATTGCATTCTGATCCAGTTATAAATTTTACCAAAGGTACTGCTCCTGCTGTAGTCATTAACTCTATTCTTCTTTAGCACGGCTGCACTTTGTTCTGTGTACTTAGTGAAAGCATATCTCTTGTCTAAATTCACTGCCAGTGGTAATGAGTAATCTATTATTTATTTATTTTTTGTGTTAATAACCTCACCATCATAAGTGCAGAGAACAGGGACACACTGAGTGTGTGCTCACTTTAAAGTTAGGGTGTGTGAGGAGATGGTTGCATGTTCTCGGCTGATTAATGAAATGTTGTAAAGCCTCCAGCATTAATATTAATTAACGCTGGGATTTCACTCTGATAGCAGGCATATTGTGTGTTCATTATTCTCCATTAATCATGATGTTTGTGCATTGAGAGCCCACATTACGCTTCCATATCAGGATGTTAAGACTTGACCACTTCCAGACGGGTGACAAATTGAAGTGTCTTAGCGAGGAGCTGCGCCACCATAGCTTTGTAATGACTTGCAGTGACCCCTTCCTCTCAGGCAAGGCGGTCTGTTTTACTTTAGCTCCACCACAAGAGATTTTACTGGGACAGACAATTAAAATCCTTACGTTAAAACCAGGAAAATGCATTTCTTTTTAAGTTTAAAGAAACAGAAGTACTTTCTGAAAGCATCCATTCATTCCCACTTAACAGCTTTTTTTTTAAACAAGTTAATAAAATTTTATTGATATAACACCTTTCAAGATGAATATTACAAAGTGCTTCCAACAAAAATAATAAAAACCTAAATCTAAAGTGTTAACCAAAAACAAAGCTGAAAAAAGCTGCGTTTTTAGCTGCCTTTTCCACAGATCTCAGACTCAGAAATAGCATAAGCTCTGTCTTCTTTATTTCACAGTCATGTATGCTGTATAGCCAGCAGGTCCTGATCACATGACCTCAGGGGCCTGCTGGGAATGTATGGATGTAAAAGTTCACTGTTGTATGGCAATGTTTGTCCAGGCAGGGCTATAAAAGTCAAGTCATTTTCATTTAAAGTGAACTCTGAAGTTGATGGGGAGCCAGAGCAATTGATTTAGCAACAGTGTGATATGTGAGTATGTAAGACTTAGCAGAAGGCTTGCTGCAGCGTTGGAACAACTTGCAGACCTTCAAAGGAAGCCTTGCTATGACAAGTAGGGCTGCCACAAACGATTATTTTGATAGTCGACTAGTCACCGATTATTTTTGCGATTAGTCGACTAATCAGATCATGCATCCATTGGACGTAAAACGTACAGCTTATTGCACCAGCATGCATTTGCTCTTATATAACTATCATTAGCTTACAGCTTTGAGTGTTTAAGGTATGTGCTAACTAAAAATAAAGACAAGATGATAGTTTATTAAATTTTAATGAAATCTGCAGCTGTGTGAAAACTATAACTTTAATCTCAGCCAAACCGATTTACTCAGGAACAAATAAAATACTAAAAAAAAAGCCAAACAATAACATTTTTAAGTTATCTAAGTGACTTATATGTCGTGTTTAACCTGAGTGGTGAAAGACGGCGGTGGGTTTGAAAACATTGCCGGGAGACCGGTGTTCTCACTGGCTATACTGAGCCTTGAATCGATCTGGTGGGTAACGCTTTTGAGAATATGTGGATTCTTGATAAACTGAGCAGATATTGAACTGAAAATATGTTAAACGTTTATTTTGTGACCCAGAAAGAATAATAAGAGTAATATTAAAACTAACTAGCCACAGCCATTATTGAAAACTGAACAGGGCTG
>VURO01025422.1:8003-23420 GCA_015108175.1 Pelvicachromis taeniatus
ATTCAAATATTGATAATCAAATGCGAAGATGCAGGGTCTTTTCTCTAATGTTCTATTGGTGCTAGACTGTGTACATTCTTTAAACTGTAGCCCATTTTCTAGTCTGTGATATTAAGCTTTTTGTGCACAACGGCTACAACAACAAACAACAGTAGGCTACAACAATTTTTTATACGTATTTCTTGCTACTGACAAAAATAAATAGATAAGAAGAACAACAATAATGATAATCTCACACCAAGAACAAAACGTGCAGAATATTATGTCCTTTTCATCATTACTTTGCTAAAAAAATATTATGTTACAACATTATATTAAGCATTAAATGGATATATAAAATATTTTTTTAGTATTCGATGAGTGGATGAGTGGATAAGAATGTGGCTGAAGATTATGTGCGTGAGTGATTAGCTAGAGAGAAATAGCATAAAAATACAGCATCAGATTCACATAACTTATACTTTTAATATGATGATGCTGCTATACTGTCTTTGATCATTCTGTTTTGGTAATGTTCGGGTACTGCCAGGAACTGCATCGTGCAATGTACCAGATTACTTCAGATATTACCCATAGATTACTAGAATGTAAATTTATAAGTGTGTGAAAGCAGATTAAATATGTAGCAATATGTAAGACTTGCTTTGATCCACGTTTATTGGGAAATATCGCTAATATTTACTTTAGCAAGCACTCTTTATAACGTGCTTGTCGCAAAACTACATTACCCACAATTCATATTTCACCTGTGATTGGCTGCTACCGAACGACGCAATCTGAAGGCGCGCGCGAAACTCCAGCAAATGGTCTTAACAGAGTTTAAAGTGTTTCGCACTTTAAATAACGATTTATTCGCATTTTAAGTCTTAAAGACATTTTATTTACCGGTAAGGGTGTTTCCTCAGTGCCCTATGGTTTCTACTGCACATAGTTTCTGACGATATTACTCATTTGACTCATTTTTTGTCTGTACAACGGAGTTCGTTCGTCGTCTGGTTGGAGTTGGACGAGCTGAAGCTTAGTCGGCTTGTTTTTAGCCGCCCTCCGCTGAGCTCACCTTTAAACACAAACTGTGTGGTGCTAGCATGACAGCGCCGTTGCAGCACCCGGGATACGATGCGGAGAGGCTAAAGGGGGTAGCAGAGAAGCTGCTCTGCAGAGAGGTCCAGGCTGGGATGTTGCTGTCGCTTATGGGACAGGTAAGAAGTCTGCACTCATCTCCGTTTAATGTTTTAAAGTATACCACATACACATGCTAAAACACATTTTAACGTCCTAAAAAACTCAGTGTTTTATTATTAAGCAGTTGTGTTTCATTTAAAAAGTTTTATCACTGATATATGATGCAGAAAATCCCCGGGGCCTAACATGACACCATTTTCACTCTTTCACTGTTTTCTTGTTTCATTTTTTGGTTTTTAGAAAAAAGTATAGGAAAAATAAAAATCCTTTTACTATACCCTAAATTTCAATATCTCAATGTCATATTCTTATTTCTAGGGTTAAGTTTTGCATTATTTCTGTTATCCAGTGTAATTTAGAACCTATGTCTGGGCAGGAGTTTACATATATTTGGATCATCTGATGATCTTGTTATAAAAATGAATTACTTGTCATTTGATTTCACTCACAGTTTTAAATACATTCGTTAAGCAAGCTAAGGGTATGAGCTGTTAGCACTATACCTGATTACTGACAGTAACACTGGATTTAATCATATCAGAGCTTGGCTGTTATTACTTTGCGATGTGCTGATGGAAGCTGATACAAGGTTTAAGTGGATAGTGGTCTTGATCGAGTGAGACAGTTCTATTGAGTGTGAAGATGCTGAATTTTGTTCTTCCAGCCACACCAGTACAGCTACCCTTCAATCTTCATTTACGGTCATCGAGCCTCAGGGAAAAGCCACGTGATGCACTTTCTGATGAAGGAGCTGGAGGTGAGAGAGATATCTGCTATTTAGTGAACATTCTTGAATACTGTTCTCATGTGTGCATGCTACAGGGTCCATAAAATAAAACCATAAAATACAAACCAATTTCACTCTTAATTCCCATTCTACACGGTAGGTAAAAGTGTGATAAAGGACAGACGGCTGAATATTTTTGCACTGGCAATTACTTGACATAGAAAAATTTGACTCACAAACTCCTTTAAACTTTTATAAACTTAAACCAAAAGCTGACACTTGCATAAGAACTTTTTCTTTATCTAATCACTTAAAGAGTCCTTGGAAATATTTAGTTTTACTGAAAGTACAAAAATCACACAAGAACACAAATTTTTCTTTGCATAGTTTGAATGTGTGTAAGGTGCATCTTTCCCTTTTTGACTTAGTCACTGGAAAAAACCTTAGAAGAAAAGCAACCATGTTACTGCTAGCAATCTTGTATCAATTAAATTTAAAGATCAAAGACACTTTATGCCAATGCACTCAGTATAGATAGATAATGGCTACCAAAAAAAGTATCTTTCTTGGAAAGCAGCTATTTGTTTTTGTAAATATAACCTTTATTTTTACAGATAGTCCCACTGAGACGCAATGTCTCATTTACAAGAGGGACCTGTTTCATCTGCAGTGAGTTCTACTGTAATTTTGTGCGGAGCCTGATGTTAAACATTTAAAGGAAACAACCTAAACTGTCGTGCATGCCAGCATGCTATCGTGTGCCATCGAGGGTGTTCATATTACAGCAAAATAAATGTGGGGCTAATGTGTATTTCCCCCGATTGGTCAGTTGCGATTGGTTGCTAAAGGTTGATGGCAGTTGTTTTGACAGGGCATTGCTAAAGCCCTGTCACACAGGTCTAGAGACTGGTCAGCGACCCAGTGGCAACCACTGGTCTCTAGGATAAAGTGTGCATTCTGCAAGTGCTTACTGGAAGTTTTTGAGGGATAAAGATGTGTACGCTGCTGCACTGAAAACCTCCTTGCAATTGCTTTGGTAGATGGTTTCCACGGTCGCCAATAGTTTGCATGGAAGCAGAGTTTCCTGCAAACACTCAAAAACTACTGTCTGAGCAGTAGGGAAACCGTGAGGTGTGTGACGCAGTCTGGAAATGGAGAGAGTGCCTACAGAGGCACTAGCGATCGGTTACTAGTCGGCAACTGTTTGCAAACAGGACAGCACATTCTGTGCAAACTATGGGCAACTAAAGCAATCCAAAGGTGGATTTTGGTAGAGCACCCTCTTTGTGATTTCACCTTGTGACAGCCAGCAACCAATCGAGAATACACATTTTTCCCTAGTGACTGGAGATTCTCACGGTGTAACCATTCAATCTTTAGGTATGTGTGAGCAAGGTCTAATGCATCGCAGCATTCATCCACTGATGTTTTTTTCAAGCATCGGTTTCCTGCAAGTCTCATGTGTTCTTTGGAGCCACTCAAAATGTGTGTCATTAATTAGAACAAGGGGAGAAAAAGGGATAAAAATGCTGTGCAGTCACACATAAAGTGGTCACATTAATACCTGTTTTTTGTTTTGTTGTTATTGTTTTGTTTTGTTTTTTTTGGTTAGGGGGTTGACAACATCAACAAAATTGTACTTTGCCACTTGCCAAATTTGCCATTTTGTGACTTTGTTTTCTTTCAATTCAAGTTGAAGTGTTGCTCATATGCAGTGAAGGAGATCCAAGTTTACAGTATATCAGACCAGGATACCTTTAAGGAGATATCTGGCAAATCTAAAATTCATAGCATACTGTTTTACAATTTAATGATAGTCCATTAATAATCATACCTTGCATAGCCACAAAAATCTGACCTCAATGGGTTTTTTTTTTAAATTCAAATACGGAGAATTTATAGCCTTACTTTTTAAAAATTTCTACTTGAAAATCACTTGTTCCTGATCTTTCATTTCTGCAATTTCTCAGTAATGTTTTACTCCCATTGGGTGGTTTCTCACAATGTGGAAATGAAATTGCCAACCAGGGCTGCAGCCGGTAATGCAGATTAATCCCTGATTATGATTGTTTTTATTATAGATGAATCCACTGATTCGTTTAATGCTTAAACAATGAGTCATTTAGTTATAAAGTCCTGGGAAAAACAAGGAGTGTCCTCATAAGTTGGACTTCACGATATTCAAAGTTATTTCTATAATGAACCTGCTGTTTATTTAACTAGTCATTGCTTTTAATAGGTAAAACAAAATTATGTAATTTGTACATATTTAGAGTTCACTGCAGTCAGAAGATTGAGTCAACACAGTGTGAAGATGTGTATAACCTCCACAGACAGACTGATTCTCTTTCATGCTTCCTCCTCCTTTCTGCAGCTTCCTCACGCCACAGTGAGCTGCGTCGAGTGTGTTTCTATTGCGTTGCTGTTTGAACAAGTGCTGCTGTCCTTCTTTGGCTGCGATGCCGCCTCTCTTCTCCCCCGCAGTCCCTCCCTGTCTGACTTTGTCCGCGTCTACAGACAGCAGTGCTCCCAGTCTCCTACCAAACAGACGCGATACATTGTGAGTGCCGTGCACTTTACACAAAACCACTCCTCACTTGGCACACAAGATTATCCCTAATCCCATGGCATGTCAGATTATTTATTCCTTGTATGTGTCACCTGAATGTTTGTGTGATGATATGATTAGTAGTGATAACAAGTGCAAATAGATGCTAAACAAAGCTGCAGATGCATCAGCCTGGAGAAAACAAGTGTAATTTTCAGCCAGAACAGGAATGGGCTTAATCAGCAATGCTCTCTGATAAGACACCCATTCACTGCCTGTATTATAAATGCTATAAAACATCAACTGTGTATTTTGTAGGTAATGGAGAAAGCAGAGCTTCTGAGAGACGCTGATGCCAATCTCCTTCCTGCTCTCCTGCGTCTTCAGGAGCTGGTGAGAAAGTGCTGCATGCTCTTTGTGTTATCTATAAAGTGAGTCGCTTTATTGTTGTTGCTCTGTGCGGATGATGAAGGGGGGACTGGAGGAGCCTCATTTGTAATGGATGACCTTGAGCTGAGTATGTGGTGCTTTTTAATGGTATTAAAGAAGGAAGGATGGCAACCACTCACAGCATTTTAATTAAAAACACCAAAAGCAAAAAGACTTATGTGATTATTTGTGTTTCATCCCAATGAAAGCTAAGTGCTTAACGGCGGATTGTGAGTGTTAAGAGGAACCTGTCTTTTTAATGGCTTGCTGCTTCAGTGTTGCCACATGGGATTTTGAAGTGATAATTAGGATGCAGATTTACACTTACGTGGAGGACAGGAGGATGATGAGAAGTCGTTTCATCTCTAAACTTTGAGGGGAAAAAAATACATTAACAGAAAGGACATAAAATGTATGTGTGTTACTGACATGCGGAAAATAAACTGGCCTGACTTTTCCTATATTTTCTACACTAAAAATAAAAGAAGGTGACCGGTGCAGTTTTCCAGTTTCTGTCTATCATCCATGCATCCATTTTCTTAACTCCTGAACCAGTTCAAGCTCACGGAGTGGCTGGAGCCCAGCTCATTTTTCAAAGGGAAGGAGGCAGGTTATAACTTGGGAAGGTTAGCTGCCCATCATAGGGCTACATAGGGCTAAGAGTATTCAGACCCAAAACCACTACCATGCCAAACCCAGATAAATGTTCAAGAAGTACTTCAACTCTAGATTAATGTACTTAATTATAATGGATAGTAATTATAGAGATTAAGGCTATTTCTTGCATTAGGTAACAGTGGTGGTCACAGTGGACATATTTTTTTATTGATGTCCACAGATCCCTTTTATCGCTACACATTATATTTGCACTTTTCATGGATGCAGCAGATTTTTAGCATTAATAGCAAGTTATGTTGTCACCTCTTGGTTATAGGCCTCTGCAGTATTATAGGCGCTGTGTGTGTTTAAATTAAGTATGCATAACTGCAGGTGGTGTTTGTACATATGATATGCACATGTGTGCTTGCACCTTGACTTTAATAATAAATCTTAGGCCTTAAACAGAATCTAAGTAAACAAATAACATGAACTTCAGGAGAAATCTTGCGTACAATGAGGAAACCCACGCAGTCACGGGGAGGGTTGAAGAAGCTGGAAGGGACAGCGCCATACACACTACCACTGTGCTGTCTTTAACATATCCTCTGTAATCCTATCTCTGTCGCACCCTAATGGAGATGGGATTCCTTATGTACTGATGATTTAATTATGGTATAGGAGGAGGCAACTGACTAGGACACCTAGATGAGGTGCTTATGGCATGCTGGAGAAGACCCTCAGGCAGACTCAGGACAACCTCGGTGGACTTTCAGAAAGTTTTGATGTACCTTTAGAATAGCTAGAGGTAGTGGCTAGGAGGTCTGGCATCCCTGCTTAGACTGTTGCTCCCAAGACCCACAACTAGATAAACAGCAGAAAATGGATGAATGTTTTCAGGGTAAAGCATCTGAAATGTTGTGTATGCCATTCGTAGGTGCAGTGCTTCTTCCTGTATTGTGGTTGTTTTAGCTTTAGAGTGAATTAATTCTTTTACTTTTTTTTTTCATATATTTAGAGACTCAAATTAAGATCAGCTTTTATTACGTGCTTATAAAACATTGTTCTCTTAGGAACAACCAGAACTATATTCAATTTCACATCACATGTATGAAAAAAAAACTACTAAATTTTCATATTTGAAAAGCTGAAAGCTGGGAGTGTTTGTCGTTTTTCTGCTTAATCAAAAATGCTTTCATTTGTTTTTGTTTTTTTCAGTCAACATATCCAGTAAGAACTAAATCAAGCAAACAAAGCTAAACATCTAAAACACATGAATTAAATGAGAAAACAGGGCTGTAACTGTGAAGTTCTCGGGTCCTCAGTCTTCATCTCTCTGAGCTTCCCCATCATAACTACATACATCTGTTCTTCAGGTTGAGGACAACGTTACCGTCATCTTGCTCAGTGAAATCGCCTGGGACAAGTTCAGACCGAACACAGGCTGTTTCGAGCCACTTCTGCTGCATTTTCCTGACTACAGTAAAAGTATATAATCATTCTCACACATGCTACGCCAGCCAGTGTCACGAGTAACTCGCATCACACTGCATATTGATGACGCACGGTCGGCATATGCAGCGTGAGATGTGACATTTGTACCTGTGATACTGTTCTCGCACTCCAGGCAGCGACTCAGGAAAAATGTTGCATTATTAAGAACCACTGTATAAATTCAGCGCTTGGAGTGTGAATGAATCATTTTACTGTATATTGTGAGACTCAGCTGGTTTTTGGAGACGCTTTATTTCTTGTTTCTCGATCTGTTTGTAGGTGAGCTGCAACAGATTTTGTCCCAGAACGGGCATCCTTCATATTCAGCTGGATTTTATTCCGCATACATCAACATCCTGCTGGGAGTCTTCTACTCTGTCTGTCGAGACCTCAGAGAGCTGCGACACCTGGTCAGAAATGCACCTTAACAAGTCGTTGCATTGATTATTTTTCTTCCATCTTTGATTTCTCATTTTCTTTTGTTCATTTCTACTAGGCTGCCCTCAACTTTTCAAAGTTCTGTGAGCCTTTGGCAGAAGGGAAAGGTAAATGTGAGGAGGTCTTTTCATTCATCTGAAAAGAACACACACTACCTGTATAAAGTTGTTATGGAGACTGCAATTGCAGATGCTGGCAGAATACTTACACATCCAGCAGACACCGAGGATCATTAGCTTTCAGTTGTAGATGTGTTTGTGTAAACTTGGCAGCTGTGAAGCCAGATTTCTACATAAAAGTTATTGATTTTTTGTTCAGTGTTGGTATAACTTACATAATACCTAACTGATACTAGAAAATCTTAGTTTCAAGGCTCATAATGTTCAGTTTCTGGCCAATTTCTTCGAAATGTGTCAATTCAGTTACATGAAGCAGCACTGAGGTCTTAATCATTATGTTGATCTGAGCTGTTTTGCATGAAAAAACTGCTTTTGTTGTTCTAAAGTTGACATTTACAATGGCCAGAAACAGACCTAATGCTACTAATCATTGCTTCTGTGACAACTTACAGTCAGATGCCATCTTGAGAGAGACTTTGGGACCTTAAGATGGAGATAAAACAGCAATAAGACGGAGTCAGACTGCTATCAGTTTGAGACTGAATGGGGTCAAGCTGGAAATTGCATTCAATCTGCGATTAACTGCGATAAATTAGCCAAAATCTCAAATCTGCTGCAAAGCTTTTTCCGTCTATGGAGACTCATTGTACAGAAATTCAAACTAGTTACATTAAGAGTCCAACCAAAACCTCATACAGCTGCTGCAGGATGGTGATTTAACTGTAGAATGACAAAGGTGCTGGGCAATCTTGCTTTAATATAGGAATATAACCTGAATACAATCAGTTGGCACCTAAGTTGTTTTCTATTGAGATGAGCCTCCTATTGCTAAGAGATGCATCACAGGCGCATCGTGGTAGATAGAGTCATATTGCAATGTGTTGGCAGTCTGTCCACATATCGAATTAGAGGGCAGTTATTTACAACCCTTTGCTGAGGGTTGTAAATAACTTTGCTATGACTGAGAGTGATTACAGCCAGTCCAGTCCAGAATACCTTGCAATCTAAAAGTGGTCAACCAGAACCTGACATTGCTGCGTGCTCATCTTCTGGTCTACCAGTTGGTCACTGCAACTATTTCCAGTTGGACGTGAAAAGTTCAATGTGATCACCGGCAACCACCGATTCTTGATAGTCGCAAGTAGTTTACTGTCCTATTTTAGCTCTAGTTTGTCTTTATCTCTGGAAATAAAATGGTTTAAAAAAGAAGAAGAAATTACTTCCCAATATAATGTGAAACCATGACTTTGCATACCTGGCTGTCAGCATCTCCAAAAAAACACAAAAGCTGAACTTGGTAAGCTGAATTACATTTATACGCTTGGAAGCTTGAAACCAGTAAAAATGGATTTAAGTGATGCCCAAGAGTTGAAGAAATAAAACGCATATTAAAGGGATAAGACAAGACAAGAATATTCAGGAGGAATGAAAAGAAACTGGTCTTGGTGTGTTTTTGATGTTTAGTCTTTAAGCTGACTGTGGAAGCAGTTGGCCTACAAGCTACTTCATGTTGTCTTCAACAGTCTTCAAAGACAAAAACAAGAAGCCCACGCTGGTCAATCACAGTCCCTGCTTTTAAACCCTATGGGGTAGCTCCATATTTCTGATATACTGTAGCTTCAGAGGCTCCTCATATTCCCGACACTAAGATGAATCTGAAGTTTAGAAATCCTATCTTGTCTCTGTTTTGGTCTATTGTGAAAACAGTATGTGGATGTTTGTCCGTTTGATCCTTCAGCTTCTCTCTGGTCGCCCGCTGTGGTTGGAAATGAGTGTTATGAGAGTAGAGTTTGGAGGCTGTCAGCACATAAAAAAATATCCAAAAAACTCGCTGGAAATCTGTGAAGCAGCTGAGCCGAGTGTTTATTCTCAGCTGGTTAAAATATTGATCTGTGCTGCTTTAATTGCTTTGTTTCTACAAATGTTTTTGTAGTTTTCCTGCTGTTTTTCTGTCACTTTTGATGGTGTTTGTAATTATTTTATGTGTTTAGTGAAAGAGACTGACACCCACAAGCTGTGGAAACACATTGAGCCACATTTGAAAAAAGCCATGCAGACAGTTTACCTTCGAGAGGTGTCCAGGTCTGAACTTTTTACATTATTTTACTATGCGCTGCTTTTCAGATTGATAATTAATGATGTTTTATTTTAGCCTCATCATCCATGTGTGTTCTCTGTCCTCTGCTCAGTCTTCAGTGGGAGCAAATGCAGCAAATGGAGGAGAAGGAGGCCGGAGCCTTGCGAGGTATTTGCATACACTGAGCTCTACTGATGTCGATTACAGAGCAGGTGCCACACTGTGAAACACTGGCCACTTATGCTCAAATTCTTTTCTTCTATGCAAGAAAACAGAATTTTTGTGCAGAAAAGAATACGACAACATGGACTTATTGCATTTATTTTGTCTTCTGAAAGGTTTATCAGCTCACACTCATGTTGAATTGCCTTATTACTCCAAGTTCCTGTTGATTGCTGCCTATCTGGCTTCCTACAACCCTGCACGTACAGATAAACGCTTCTTTTTAAAGGTAAAGGAATATAATAATAATGGTTTTTTTTTTATGTTCAGTCATAAATAAACTGTAACGCAAAAGTTTCTTATAATTCGGTCAGCTCAAGTACAAAAATTGCCGTGATTCAAAAGCATTTTATTCTTTATTCTTACCTGTGTGACGTTAGCGAGAATGAATATCCCAAATATGCTCATCTTTGGGGTAAAAATACTTTTTTACCCAAGTCATGGTTTTGTGAATGAATTAAGTTAAGCACATCTTCTGTTTCTGTGTCAACAGCACCATGGTAAAATAAGAAAAACAAACTTCCTGAAGAAAAATGAAAAGGTGATTATTCTGACCTAACTCTTACATATTTGTTCATTTCATTTGAAACATTTAACATTCATTTGTGTTAAAGGGTTAGGGTTATCGATCTGTCTCTCTTCTAGACAAGTAATCACCTTCTGGGTCCAAAGCCATTCCCTCTGGACCGCTTGCTCGCCATTTTTTACAGTGTGGTGGACAGCAGAGTCGCCCCAACGGCGAGCATCTTCTCACAGGTCAGTTAAAGCAGTCGAGATTTGCTGTTAGTGCCAACTTTTTCTAAAATTTCAGACCCCTGAGAGGATTGGCAGGTGTCTTAATTGTTTGTTTATTATTTCTCAATGATGGACTTTGGACTTTTTGGAAATGGCCTTAAAACCCTTTCCAGATTGATGGGCAGCCATTGTTGCTTTGTTAACTTTTTCCCCATAAAGATGAAATTTGACAATAATGTCAGTAGGTATGCAAGCGGGACAGAGTTGACGTTTTTTCTCCTTGGCACTGGGCTAACACACCTGAATGCTTGAGAAGGCTACCAAAACTTCTGCTTTTATGGAGGTGCCCACATTTACTGAGCACATTTGATTAACAGTTGGCTGCTACTCACCCTCTTAATTCCGATTTCTGGCATAATTTTTTTAAAACAAATAATGGCACTAATATGTCATGTGTTGTTATTTATCTTTTGTTGTGTTTAAATGACCTCATAATGTGGTATGCAACAAATAATTTATTTGAATTTGAATTGAAAGAGTATGTGCTTTTCACAGAAATGTGTGTGCTCTAAGATAACATATTCAAAAATAATTCATTTCCTAAGAGAGCTGATAACATGTCTCTGCTTGACTTGTTTTAACACCACTATGTTGTTATGTCAGAGCGCTGCAATAGTCTGTTTCCCCTCATTTAGTCCTGGAGTTTTTTCCTCTGAAATCTTGAAGTTGGCCTCAGGGTCCGACCCAACATAGAAAATAATTTCACACTTTTTCCAATTTGCCTGATAAACTACTGAAAGAGAATATACACTGTTATAACAAAAGGATGGTAAAGGACTTTTGTTTTTGCTTTCTGTGTGTAACAGTGCAGTGTTTCATGTTAAATCAAGCCTGTTTTTTTGTTTTTTTTTAAAGAAAAACCGTTTTCTAGCCATATGGTCAAAGGCAGTTTGGGGATCTGAGGCTAAACACAGAGCTATCTATGGACCCAAGCATGAAATGGTTTTAGGCAATTAGGCTCGCCCCATATCTGTGTGACTGGCTACCATCATTTAATGGCTCTGCTTCAAAGTGGAGAAGCTGCGTTTTAAGAAGTGGAGCAGAGACTCATTTTGGTTTTCTCTGTCCCCGTTTAGATCTCCTCGCTGGTGACCCTGCAGCTGCTGGCTCAGGTCAGTCATGACGACCAGCTCGACGCCCCGAAGTACAAATGTGCCGTTTCTCTGGACTTCATCTGCGCCATATCCAGGTGTGTGTGTGTGCGTGCATGCACGCTCGTCCTTTTAATGCACATGAATTAGACTGACTGAATTATTCAAGTGAACTGACCTTTTACAGTTTTCTCTCTTTTTTCTTTTTTTCTTTATTCTTTTCACTGAAAATCTGCTTCGTGCGATTTATCTTCCAGGACAGTGAACTTTGATATTGTCAAGTATTTGTACGACTTCCTGTGAGCCTGCGGTGCATTAACAGAGAGCTGACACGCAGTGACAGTCAGACAAAGACACATTTGTTTCTGCAAGAACACACCTAAGGACAAGCATTTGGAAACATAAGAAGCTCAGAGGGGGTAAATTAATCCATTTATTTCGCTGCCCCCTTGTGGTTGATGAATGAGCTCCTTGTTTAAATATTTGTATTTGTAAAAAAATAAATCTTTGCAACTTGAAACTTTATTTTGGTTTAGTTTTGTGGTTACATTTTCAGTGTATTCATAACAAATATACTATAGATTTCTTTTTTAGTGTATTGCAAACATCTGGTTTAGGCTTCATGTAAGTGCATACTCTGTTTGTTATGCTTTAAATGGGGAAAAGGCAAAACAAAACTGGTGTTCAGCTGTAGAAGCACTGATGCAAAGTGATCCTGGCACCATGCAGGTGAATCATCATCCTTGCTCAAAGGCGGGATTTTATGTCAGTAATGTGTTTTTAATCCATGGTATGAGCGTACCAAAGTCAGGGCTTATTGTTAATACAATTCATAAACGTTTATGGAAGATGATGTCTAAAAACATCCCCTAAATTCTGCTCCAGGTCATAACTGGATTCACAGTCATTTGAGCTTGAAAAAGCAAAGAAAGGAAAAATAGTGAAAATATGTGAGTCTTCAAAGTAGTTGGAGGACTCTCTAAAAAGATCAGTGAGAAGATAAAGAACAAAAGCACATATACAGTACTGTATCTCCAGCCTGGTAATCATACTAACCCACAAAAAAAGCTTACTGCTTTAATCTGTAAGAATATTACATACTTTATTAATATAGTTATAATATAATATATACACTCACCAACTTTATTAGGTACACCTGTTCATCTACTTGTTAACACCAACATCTAATCAGCCAGATGAACTGCTGAAGCTCAAGCGGGAAGAAATGTGATTTAATTGGCTTTGAATGTGGTTGTTGGCGTAAAAGTGGGTCCGACACCCAGTTCGACTGTTACTGCAAGGTGTGCCTGTGAAATTAGTAAGATTATTTCAATCTGGGATCATTTGTTCCTGGTAAACCTTCAAAACATGAAAAGTAGACATTAAAGTGTTTTTTTTTTTTAATTGTTTATTTTTAGTGTACAAATAAGCAAAAGCTGAACTCAACCACATTCTGTAGTCTTCCAACAGAAGGCACAAGATGAGCGTAGCCAACAAACATAACAAAACTAATCTGCATTAATGCTGAATAAAAAAAGCAAACCATTCAGCCAAAGAAACTCCCACACACACAGAGAAAAGCTACAAAACCACAAGCCTGCGTTTCGCTCCAACTTACACTTTTTGTTTTCAAAAGAAAAATAAAGTTACAAATGTATAGAAAAGGTAAACATTTGATAACTGCTTCTTCACTGCTACATCTCTCACCTGCTCCTGTTTTACAGCCACTGACTTAATCAAATTAGCATGGATGTTGAGCACACTGCAGTGTCATAGCTCCCTCCTGTAACCCCCCCAGGCAAGAGCGGGTAAATAGAGATTTGAGTAATTTGGTGCAGACGGACTTGAAAATATAAAAAAAAAAGATTTGGAAAGTCTAGTGGAGTGTATGTAATTGCGACTCTGCTATTCCACTATCTCCCTCCTTTATGCCTCAGGGTGTCTGAGGGTAAGTGGACCGTCTGAGAGATCATCCCTCATGCCAAGGTGGCCTTGGGAGCGATCGCCATCATTAAACAAGGACAATGAGCAGTCTGCAAAGGCTGACTGAGTCATCCCATTTAAAGTGCATGTGTGTCACTCCTTTAGAGATCAAACATAAGATATGTGTCAGTCTCCAAGACACACTGGCATCATATTAAAGTGGATTCAATCTTAATAGAAATCTCAGTCTATAAAATTACCCGTTTTTTTTATAGACCAGAAGTGACGTACTAAGACACTCAGGTCAAATCGTGAATGAGGATGAGGTAATCAGAAGGGACAGATCCTAAATGCTTCGCCTCCGGTTGTGGATCATGGCCACAATGTGGGCGAGATCCAGACTCTTTATCATCACCTCCATGAAGTCTTCATCGCTGCGAGCGCCCGCCACAAACTCCTCCAGGGAAAGCTCCCCTGTTGGAAGAGACACATGTTGTTTTTGGTCAGATTTGAGTGGGTTTTCAGCTAATTTGTCATTTCCCCCTGCAACAAAGTCACATTCATAACAGACAGTTTGATATATCGATATGATATTTTAATATTACGGGTGCCGTAATATTAAGTAAACAATGGAAAATGTCAGTAAATGTCACTAACTTTCCTCCAGCTATTTTCTTTGGTAGCTTGCAACTACAGACTAACAAAGGTGATAAACATGTTTTTAGAAACGTTTGAGATTCCAAAAACACACTAAAACACTTTCCAGGTTTTCATTTTGATTTGGTCGATATTTTTATTTTATTTATGTCAATATTGTGTTTGTTTGCATCCCTTTAATCTCACAGTTATGGAGGACACATACATACACTAAAACACCCAGCTAAACAGACACATAAATGTTTCTCGACTCATTTCACTCATACTCTATAACCTATTTTGCATTTTTAAATCCTCATTTAACTTCTAAACTTGCAAAAATGTTCTAAATAGCTATTAATCAAATAGAGAGGAACCACTTATCACAGTATCTATAACTTAAGGTAGTTTACAACCTTGTCCCTAAATTGGTCTTTAAATATATAAAACCCCACAGTTAAAGTGGACCTATTTTCTATTGGTGGATGCTCATATTAAATATGAGGTCAGTGTATCTACAACTAAGTTCAGACTTCGGACCACTCTAAATGCTCAGTTTAAGGCAATTTTTTCTACTCTTGGTTCTGTATGTTGTCAAAGGGAATGGATATTTACGGTGGCACTGAGAGGTCAAACAGACTGAACTTTCAACAACAGCTGCAGAAGTGACAACAGAAATCAAAGCATGCGAGGGATTGCAATGAGACAATTAAAAGAAAGCAGATGATTCATCTGTGTTGTGAAGGAAAATAAGATGCAGGTAATCGCGTTTTTAATCACACAATTCATATAATACTGTAGATATATGTTTGCTACAAGTCGTTTACTGTAGCTATTCATCACACTATTACCTTCCCTCA
Organism: Pelvicachromis taeniatus; assembly: GCA_015108175.1. NCBI lineage: Eukaryota > Metazoa > Chordata > Actinopteri > Cichliformes > Cichlidae > Pelvicachromis > Pelvicachromis taeniatus. Next base: position 23,142 of record VURO01025422.1, read on the forward strand.
ATCACTTGCATTGTTTTATTAGCTTTTATTTTATTGTATTTTTTTTTTTTTGTCCGCTTTTGCAGGATTTTTCTATCTGCTGGTGTTTTTTTTAAGTTGCAGTGCATCTGACTTGTCAGGGCCACCAGATATTCCTAATATGCTCTGAGCACAAGTTTGTGGAGGGCAGCAAATCAGAGATTTCCTATTATATAACCTAAAAAAAAATGACCGACTGTACCTTTAAGAGTACACTTTTATTTCTAATGGTGGCCTTTTAGCTAAGATTTGCTATAAAAG